>NW_024121111.1:21997772-22037886 GCF_016745375.1 Pimephales promelas
ATAAAGGAATCAAATAATCAAATAAATATACCATGAATTGTTTAATGTTGTTGAGAGTTCTGAAGATCTCATTGAATCTGTTTGTGTGTAGGTGAGCTGTCTCTGCCTGCCCATTTCAGTGTGTATGCTAAGGGTCCAGACTCAGCGGTGGAGAGCAGAGAGAATGCCTACGCACAGCTGGAGCTCAGGACGCTGGAGCAAGCCCTGCTGGCCACCTGTGTGGGCAGCCTCTCGGAACTCAGTAAGTTACAATCACTTCATGTTCAGTTCTTTTGAAGGACTGTGACTATGTGTACTGTGTATTGTTAGTTAAAAAAATAAAATAAAATAAATGGTACATTGTTGTCATATGACTATATAAAAGTCATTAGAAATTTAACAGTTGTGGTTCTGAATCTGATCCTACTGTATAACTGTTTACTGTTTATGTTAATAAACAGAGTAAAAATACATTTGTAAAATAATGGGGGAAAAAAAACTTTAATTCTGTAAAAAAAAAATTATAAAACTGTTATTGTCCGGTGTCCCGGGAGAGCCCGTAGACACAAATGAAGCTAATCATTTGTGTCTCATTTGTAATAAAATAATTAATTAATGTATTCCACTACACCTTTTTGCACTTCATGTTTAAATACACTTTTATCATGATGAAATTATAAGCAATAATATAAATCTTTTCACTCTATTGCCACTCTATTACACTCTATTTATATAGATTTCATTTACAGTGTTTTTATTAACTTTTTGAAGCATCAGTGTTTTGTCTGCTTAGGCTTTCAGAAATGTCTTATGTTTCAATAAAAAAATATCAATAGTTGGGTTTCAAAGATGAACGAAAGTCTTATACATAAATGATGACCAAACTTTCATTTCACTGAGGGAGAATTATCCAATATGAATTATTTATTAATTATATTTTTTCGTGATTGGGTCTCTACAGAAGATTTTGATTAAACCACTTGATTGATTCTTTTACGATATGTTTTTAGTTTTGGTTGGTTTTGCGATACTAAGATTTGGTTGTGTGGGATGGACAAAATGGATTGAATAATATAAAAAATATCTTCATTTGTGTTCAGAAGATGGTGAAGGTAGAACAATGATGACAGTATTTTCATTTTTGGGTGAACTAACCAAGAAGAAATAGCTTTTCTCAGCCTAGTAAAAGACTGCAGTTCTCTTTAAGAATTAGGTCACCCAAAAGGCACTTGTTAAAACTTTAATGTAGAAACACTGTCGTTGTCCATTTTTCATCTCAGTCTATTACTGTCCAGTGAAATGCTATTTTTGCATGATTGTTTTTACATGTCTGTAAGACAGAGAGAGACATCTGTACATTTTAAGTGCCGCTCTTCTGACAACTCAACATTACAGGCCTGCCAGGGGGGGTTGAGCGCCTGAACTGTGGGCAGTTTGTTTACATTGCAGACCGCCGTTCAGGATGAGGGAGGGGGGCCGCATTCACCAGAGAGGGAAACACGCTCTCCCTTAGGGGACCAGCAACACTCCTGCAGTTGTTTTGCTGGTACAAGAGCACCTTCTGTTTGGGTCAAAGGAGTAAAAAGCACCTTCATTATGCTTTATGATTGCAGACACTCAAGTAATCGTAAAGCGCCCTTTGTTTAACAACTAATGTGCACAATTGTTCATTAAGGTCCATGTAGACCATATGTGATGGATTGCTTAGATTGTTTCCCATACCCTTCTTGATGATTATGTCAATTTCTTTCACATATTAGCTGTTGTTTAAAGATTAGCCACCTATAGTTAAGTACAAAAGCAGTATTTCCAGTCAAGGATAAAATAATACATCTCTGCTGTGTTCTCTCAGTCTAATCTCATTCCCCAACAGATGCTTTACACATATGGATGACAGTGTCCCCTGACTTTACTGTAAGCTGCTCTGTCTAATGGTCAACACAGACTTTAAGGAGTGTGCCTGTCCTCATCATATCTTCTCCTCCTTTGGGGAGAAGCTTGACTCTGGATTTCTGCATTGGGAGGCAAAAAAAGAGCAGATTTAATGTCCCTCAGAGCCATTTAGAATAAAGCTCCTAGACATTTGAGTTAATTCGAATCCTCTTCCATTTCCACATTTGGACATTAAACAGATGGGTCTGAAGATATATTTTGCTATATTGAAATATGCTTTATGTTGTGTGCTGTCAGCACTTTTTTTGGCTGCACAGCAACTGCCTTTAGTTTATGGGTTGAACTGGAAACACAGATGGCTTTTCTACATAAGCGGTGCATTATGATTTTGGTGCAAGTCTACTATCAGATCTTAAGGAATTTATTGCAGGGTCCATTTGAAAGGCATTTATTTGTTCTGCATGCTAAGATACTATTTGACAATATGAAACTTTTCACAGAATTTGGGTTTGAAGTTGAAATGTATGTGTGTATCCTGCAGGTGACTTGGTTTCCCGTGCAATGCACCATATGCAGCGTTTGGTTTCAGCAAGTCCCAGTCTTAGTCCAGGACGTCCTTTCTGCCTGCAGCCCATCTCCTGGTCTCCAGACGCTCTTCACACACTCTATTACTACCTACGCAGTCCACAGATGGAGTCACTGGAGAACCCCAACCTTGAGCCACCCAGAATAGCCCTCAGTAAAGAGAGGTGAGATGAATGAGCCAAAACCACTTTTACCTGTTTAAGGCTCATAAAGAGCCAAAATCAGGAGACAGAGGTACCATTACTTTGCCATCACAGGATTTTAAATAAAAATGTCATGTATATATATTAAAAATATCAATTATTATAAAAAAAACTATGATATTTCACATTATTGCTATTTTTACTGTATGTTTTGTGAAGCTTTGAGCATTTCTTTCAAAACATGAACAAACCTTATTGACCCCAAACCTTTGAAAGGTAGTGTATACTAGATTTCCTTGACAATTTTAAGAGCATTCCTTTTAGACTCAATTGTCCATTCCTCTTCTGTTTTTCTATCAGTATTTATATGTTCTTTGAAATGAGCTTTTTCCCTATAGATTATAGAAATACTTATAATTTCACCTTCAGGTCTGTTCTAGTAAGATTAGTGGCTTCACAAGATTAGTGGCGTGGAAACCATGCTCTGCATTCATGTCAGACAATGAATACTAATGTGTTTAGCAGGTGGATAGTTATGGTTGTGAGCATGCTTCAGAATCACAGAACTCCTGGCACAGATACTAGAAGAAGGAAACCATAGAGGATTTGTTCTGTAATATCACACTGATTTGAATTGCAGCGAGACTGTGTCTGTTGAAGATGGCAGATGTTGTTATTCAGATTGTGATTAAGGCTTGTTTGTGGTAATAAATGACTGGATTGAAAGAGGCTGTGGCAAGCCAAATCAGTAGCTTCTTTAATTACACTGTCCTTTTCTCTCTGATTCAGTTTTGTGCCACTGTTGATCTCCCCTAAAATTTGCTGGGTTTAAGCGTGTGTGTGTGTGTGTGCGCGCATGCATTTTGGAAAGGAGAAAAACAGAGGGGTGAAGTGACAGATGTTGGTAAATAACTGAGTAATGCCATGTCTCTCTCATATCAGGCCATTTCCTCTTCTTCCTCCTCTGATGGAGTGGATGCGAGTCGCTATGGTCCATGCGGAGCATCGACGGAGCCTGTTAGTGGACAGTGATGATGTGAGACAGACTGCCCGACAGCTTCTCCCTGGGCTGGACTGTGAACCTCGACTGCTCAAGTAAGATGTTCCTGTTGCTTAAGCATTGTGCTGTGAATGTGAAGGGTTTAAAGGGATACTCCACTTTTTTGGAAATAGGCTCATTTTACCAATGGCGCCACCAGGGGGACTCCTGGCCACCCCATTGGCCACCCCATTGGCCACCCCAATGGCCAGTATTAATTTTTGTAGCATCAGTTATGCATTTTATAAATAAGTCAAAAATATTCTTAAGTAAAAGAAGACGGGGAATTATGTGTCGTGACGTGCTTTTTAAGTGCCAAATGGTATACTGTTACAGCAGCTTTTAGGTGTGTTTTTGCCACGTTTGGACAGGCAGGGATGCAAACAGCGCGCTTTTCGGCGCCTCCCGCTTTTTTCACGTCAGTTTGGGTGACAAAGTCATCTGAAGTCATTCCATAGCTTAATGTGAGGGACAGAAGTATATTTACATCATTAAAGTATAAACTCGTTTTCCCTCCTCTGCGACTGTCATCATTCTCCATTCATATTCAAACAGCACGCGCGCCTCTTGGATGCACGGTAAAACTCTCTCCAATATGATATATTCACATTATAAATGCATGATCTGTAGATAAAAGTCTGTATATTCGCATAAAATTACTTTATTTTCTTGGAGTTTGTTGCTGTTTTTAAACGACTCACTACCGTGTTCTGTTAGATCACACATACATATCACAAGGATTATGAATCGGCATCAAACGCACAATAACTGTGAAACAAAGGAACAAATCGCACTTGGATTTGTGCGCTCAACATTTCTTCGATTTGTGATTTGTGGCTTTTAAATGCACACTTATGAAGCGCAGTGCTGCTGCACACTGTGACTCCATGTTGCTTTGAGCACATCATTCTGCACCCGCGATGTTTTTCATGTAATCATGCAAGAACGGGCTCAATCATGGGTTTGCGCACTGAAATATTATTAAAAGCCAATGTATTTTGTTATACCTAGCCTGCTCAATACATTTTAAATAAGCATAATTTAATTGTATATAATTTATTTGTAGTTTAGGCTATGCACTTCTGAATTCTTGACATTAATATATAAATATAAAATTGTGACCTGATTGCCTGATTGAATTTTAAAAGAGAACTAATAGTAATTTGTTTGTATTAACATATTTAGATTTTATAAAATTACTGTGCAGATTTTTTCAAGAATTACTTTTTGCTGCTGATGTATACACTCATTAAGTGTATTAAAAATTCATAATACATTTATGTAATATTTAAACGTGTTAACTGTAATCTTACACTGCAAACTAATAACTTAAAAATGATTAAATTCATCACAATTATGTAAGTATCTGGAAATTTGCTGTGGGGCAAGGACCCTTATATATCATATAATATATATCATTATATACAATGTAATATATATTAGTTGGGCCCTACTAATATCATTAGTAACATTAAATATTACACAATAAACCAAAGTATATCAGTAGGAGTTTCCTTAAGTCTTTCTGATAGTTTTCTACAGGCTGGTTTATTACAACAGTAGAAAACAATTCTGAAATTATGGTTTATACTGTAGTTTTGGTGTGCCACCCCAAGATTTTAACTGGCCCCATCTGGTCACCCCTACGAAAAATTTCTGGAGGCGCCACTGCATTTTACCACTCCCCCAGAGTTAAACAGTTGAGTTTTAGCGTTTTCAAATCCATTCAGCCGATTTTCTGATATTTTGAAGAATGTCAGTAACCAGACAGTTTCTGGTCTCATTTACTTCCATAGTAGTAATGGAAGTAAATGGAAGTATGGAAGTCAATGAGACCAGAAACTGTCTGGTTACTGATATTCTTCTAAATATCAAAAAATCGGCTGAATACATTTGAAAACGGTAAAACTCAACTGTTTAACTCTGGGGGAGTGGTAAAATGAGCCTATTTTCAAAAAAAGTGGAGTATCCCTTTAAGAGTTTAATAGATACACATACCGCAACAAACATGTTCAATTATCTGTTTTTACCCAGTTAACTTTGGCTCTTTGGCTTTAAAAAAATGTTGTTGTTTTTTACTCAGAAACTTTTAATGAGCTCCAAATTCACTCTCTTTTTCTTTTTCTCAGGCCAGAGTGCTGTTTCACATCCTTTAAACGTCTAGATTCAAAGGCTGCCACAGACAAGTTTAATCTGGATCTTGGCTTTCGCATGCTCAACTCTGGCCGCACTGATCTGATTAGCCAAGCTATCCAGCTTCTGGGCCCAGACGGGGTGAACACAATGGATGACCAGGTGAACCCATAAAGACTAAACATCTGAATTTCTTGGAAAGCCAAATAATTGACTCCATGTTTTTTATGTTTAACTCTTTCTGTGTGGGTTATGTAGGGCATGACTCCACTGATGTACGCCTGTTCAGCAGGGGATGAGGCGCTGGTACACATGCTCATTGATGCTGGGGCAAACTTGGACATAGCGGTAATGACACTGTGCATGTTCAGTCGCATTAAATCTTTTCTTACCCATGTTTCCAACCAATACGAATTTTACGAGGTGGCTAATACGTACAAATTCATAGAACCTCACTCATGAGATTTTTGCTAAATCGTACATATTTTACGAGTTGCCCAATTTGTATGAATGACCTAACGACCCTAACCTACCCATTACTGGGGTTTAGACAAACGGTATGAACTCGTATGAGTGAGGTCGTATGAATTAGCCACCTTTCTTTTACTCACTCGTACGAATTGGTCGTGAGATGTATCTATGTCGGGCAATCCATTCATGCTCCTAAAGGGCCAATGTCCTTCTCCAATACACTTGCCTGGAAGTGTGTATTAATCCTGAAGGCTCTCATTACCTAGTTTAATTAGGATTGAAGATAAACTCTTTAAGATATTGGCCCTTCAGGAACAAGTAAGATTGAACACCCTTGATCTATATTTTAGGTGGGCTCATTTCAGGTTAACTTTCTTGAATGGATGGTTGGTTTGCAGTAATGTAACACTCTGGGAACTGACACATACGCAGTACGCAGTAGAATTTTGGTTGTTTACCAATAAATACTCTCTCTCTCTCTCTCTCTCTCTCTCTCTCTCTCTCTCTCTCTCTCTCTCTCTCTCTCACTCTCTCTCTCTCTCTCTCTCTCTCTCTCTCTCTCTCTCTCTCACACACACCACACACACACACACACACACACACACACTTTGTTGTTCTTTTCAGGTGCCCAACTGTTCACCAAAACATCCCTCTGTCCATCCTGAGAGCCGCAGTTGGGTGGCCCTCACCTTTGCAGTGCTGCATGGACACATATCTGTAGTACAGGTGAACATGCACACTAGTTACATGTTAACAATCCTGTTACTGTATGTAGTCATTTAATAATAGTATTTGTTGTTAATGAACCTTTTAAAAATGACTTACAAAAGAAGTCATGTTTTATGTTCAGATCTATAGTATACTATAAATAGTATATGTTAACTTTTGGGGACTATCGTGTTAAATGAACTTTGTTTGCCCTTCCAGCTCTTGTTAGATGTGGGAGCAGATGTGGAGGGCACAGCCCTGAGAAATAGCCACCACAGCTCAGCAGAAACACCCCTTCAGCTGGCATCTGCTGCAGGTGGGAAAAATCAGCGCAAAGTAATCCTTATCAAGTTTTCTTTTTAAGAGTTATGTTTGAATGTACTCCCAATTAGGAAAATGACAGCAGAGGCCATTTGTAATGTAAATAATACTACTACTATTCAAAAGCTTATGATCAGTTTTTGAAGGAAATTAACACTTTTATTCAGAAATGATAATGATGATGGTAAAGACTAGTATTCAAATTATTGCAGTCATACATAATGTGTATCAAATAATCCTGAAAAAAAAAATACAGTTGTTACAAAAATATTTAGTAGTATTCAACATTGACAATAAAAAGAAGCAGTAAATCGGCATATTAAAATAATCTCTGAAGGATCTTTTAAGACTGAACAATGCTGGAAATTCAGTTCTGTCATTACATGAATAAATTACATTTTTAAATATATTAAAACAGAAAGTTTTTTTTTCCCAATTTGTGATAATTCACAATATTACTGCTTTTCTGTGTTTTTGATAAATAATTCAGCATTAGAGTCTTTAAAAAAAAAAAAAATTTAAATCTTACTAACCTCGTCATGCTTAATTAGAAACAGTTTTAATTGTGTGTGTATGTGTGCACGTTTTCAGGGAACTATGAGATGGTGAGTTTGCTGTTGTCCCGCGGCGCTGACCCCATGCTGCGGGTGCATCTGACGTCATCGCTCTATGAGGGCATGAACTGCTTCAGTCATGCTGCAGCGCATGGACACAGGTACTCACCCCTCACAAACACTGATCAAGATCAGTGGTACGATTTCATTGAAAACGTTTGTATTGAATATTGTATTTCCCCCTAGGAACGTGTTGAGGAAGCTGTTGAGTCAGCCTCAGCGGCTGCAGGAGGACGTTCTTTCTCTGGAGGAGATCCTGGCTGAGGGAGTAGAGGAGCAGGAGAAGCAGGGAATAGAGGACGGAGCAAAATCAAAGTCTGTCTGTTCTCCACGGCTGTGTAAGGCCCGCATTAGAGCCTTGCAGGAAGCCAGTCTGCACAGCGCTGAGCACGGATACCTGGACGTCACCATGGAGCTCAGGGCACTGGGTACACATCTGACTCATACACAATAAATCAAAGAAAATGGACAACAAATTGAATTAGAGATGCATAAACAGTGAGAGATTTTTGGCATGTGACAACCGTTGGTTAGAATAGATTAACCTGCAATTTTCTAGGCACTTTCTTGGCCGGGGCCTCCGCAAATTTTAAGATAACCAAAATAAGCAGCTTTGTCACCATTATAGCAGAAGTACCAGTAGTTTTAAAAGTAATATTTGTGATTTTACTTAAGTAGAATCATGTTTTCTCAACCTACTCTCTACTAGTTTTAATTAATTAATTTTTTTTTTTACAAATTACCAATTTTATTCAGTAAGCCTAAGATCTGCATGATTCTGGATAAATTAACAATCACAATTGTTTGGTTTCAAACAGAGATCACGATTCTCCAATGATTCCGAATAGACAAACAAAATGACATTTAATTTACTAGAGGATATGACAAATGTTAATTGCTGCAATCTATTTAAAATGTTTAATGAATCCGCTTAGTGAAAAAAAAAAAATGTTTGGGCTGCAGCCAACACTGGTCTGTGAAATAGGAAATAATACTGTTTTTACTGTATTATTGATCAATTAAATGCAGTCTTGGTGAGCAAAAAAAAAAAAAAGAGATGTCTTTCAAAAACATAAACTAACGAATGGTTAGTGTATAAACACATTTAGAATGAGTAAACAGATGTTCAATTCAATTGGTAAAGAGTTTGAACAAGCTTGTTGTTCTCTCTCAGGAGTGCCGTGGAAGCTGCATGTGTGGCTGGAGTCCGTGCGCAGTGCCCAGTTCCAGTCCAGGACTGAACTCATGCTTTCTCTCCTTAAAGACTTCACCACTATTGGAGAAGAAAAATACTGTGAGGAGATGCTCTCAGAGGGTCTTCCACTCCTCTTCTCCATTATCAAAACTAACAAGGTAATCCTGACAATAACAATCATCAAAACATCATGTGTATGTTAAAAGTGTGATTGTTTTCAAGAATTATCAGTCAAGTGAAATATTGATTTTTATGTTTCATTATGTTCAGAGTAAGGACATCCGTAAGCAGCTGGCAGTCATCTTTAGCCACTGTGTTTGCTCTACAGCCGTCCCATCTATTCAGGCAGTGAAAGACACACCTACAGCTCAGCTGGGTAATGCAGATCACCACACACTATACTTACACCTACACTATTGTTCACAAATTTAGGGTGGGTACGATTTTTTTGCTAACTTTAGATTAGGGTTCAATTCTCACTATTAACTAACTTATTAACTATGACTTTTGCCTCAATAAACTCTTAATTACTGCTTATTAATATTTAGAAAGGTATATTGGGTAGGATTAGGAGATGTAGAATAGGGTCATGCAGAATAAGGCTTTAATGTGTGATTTATAATAATAAACAGTCAATATCCAAGTAACATGCATGATAAAAAGCAACTAGTAAATAGTGAGAATGGGACTGATTTTTTAAAAGTTTTATCAATTATTATTTTTGAAAGAAATATATTTTTCTCACCAAGGCAGCATTTATATGATAATGCAGTATAATGGGAAAAAAAAACTATAATATTATTAAATATTATTACAAGTTAAATGTATTGTATTACAATAACAGTGTAATGTATTCCTGTGATGGCAAAGCTGTATTTTTAGCATAATTTCTCCAGTCTTCAGTGTCACATGATCCTTCAAAATATATTCTAATTTGCTGATTTCTTTTATTATTATCAATGTTGAAAAGAGTTGTGCTGCTTAATATTTTTGTGGAAGCCATAATATTTCATTTTAGGATTCTTTAATGAATAATACAAAAAGTGAACTATTTAAGTCACGTTACTGTCACTTTTGATATATTTAATCTATCCTTGTTGAATAAGTATAATTTCTTTTTGACTCTTCCATGCTGTGATACAATTACCAGTAACATCTCACTGTATGCAGCTCAGCATCAATAATGTAATATCATATACAGTGTTGTAGTCGAGACCACCTCACTCGAGTCCGAGTCTAGACCGAGTCCACAGAGAGTCGAGTCCGAGTCGAGTCCGAGACCAGAGACGGTCGAGTCCAAGTCGAGACCGAGACCAGTGAGGGTTGATTAATTTACTTTTATTTACTTAGAGAAATCCTTTTTTTTTTTTTTACTGAATTTACTTACAGTTTAAAAAATATGATCAGTTTAGGGTAAAAAGGCCACATAGTAGGTGGTGTTAAAAGCAATTTTATTACAATTTGTCATGCGCAGTTGCGCACTAGAAAATCACCAATCACTGGGCGTGTCAATTAATTTAAAGAAATATTTTATTAACATACATTAATAATCATGAAAAATATTTTGAATTGAACACGAGTAGACTCGGGAATAAGTCAGAGTCCTAAAAAAAAAAATGTTCGAGTACGAGTCAATTCCGAGTCCAAATGCACACGAGTCCATGACAAGACCAAGACCATTAAAATATGGTCTCCAGACCGAGTCCGAGACGAGTCCGAGTCTCGAGTACTACAACACTGGTAAGGGGTAACAATGTCGTTTTTTTTTCTGGTCAAAATTTTGAATTTCGATATCTCAGCACTGGAAGGGTCTAGAGCCTCCATTGTTGCACTCAGGTCTAAGTCTCATGGCCCTCTATCAGAATCCAGAGTTTTGAGAAGATAGATTGGGGATACTTAATTTTTCGCCCAAAATAAAACGTAAGGGGTAACACTGTCGTTTTTTTTTTTTCTGGTGAAAATTTTGAATTTCGATATCTCAGCTATAGAAGGGTCTAGAGCCCCCATTGTTGCACTCAGGTCTAAGTCTCATGGCCCTCTGTCAGAATCCAGAGTTTTGAGAAGATTGGGGATACTTAATTTTTAGCCCCCCCCCCAAAAAAAACGTAAGGGGTAATACTGTCGTTTTTTTTTTCTGGTCAAAATTTTGAATTTCGATATCTCAGCTCTGGAAGGGTCTAGAGCCCCAATTGTTACACTCAGGTCTAAGTCTCATGGCCCTCTATAGGAATCCAGAGTTTTGAGAAGATTGGGGATACTTAATTTTTCGCCCAAAAAAAAAAAAACGTAAGGGGTAACACTGTCGTTTTTTTTCGGGTCGAAATTTTGAGTTTCGATATCTAAGCACTGGAAGGGTCTAGAGCCTCCATTGTTGCATTCAGGTCTAAGTCTCATGGCCCTCTATCAGAATCCAGAGTTTTGAGAAGATTGGGGATACTTCATTTTTCGCCCAAAAAAAAACGTAAGGGGTAACACTGTCGTTTTTTTTTTCTGGTGAAAATTTTGAATTTCGATATCTCAGCTATGGAAGGGTCTAGAGCCCCCATTGTTGCACTCAGGTCTAAGTCTCATGGCCCTCTTTCAGAATCCAGAGTTTTGAGAAGATTGGGGATACTTAATTTTTCGCCCAAAAAAAAACGTAAGGGGTAACACTGTCATTTTTTTTTTCGGGTCGAAATTTTGAGTTTCGATATCTCAGCACTGGAAGGGTCTAGAGCCTCCATTGTTGCACCCAGGCCTAAGTCTTATGGCCCTCTATCAGAATCCAGAGTTTTGAGAAGATTGGGGATACTTAATGTTTCGCCCCCCCCAAAAAAACGTAAGGGGTAACACTGTTGTTTTTTTTTCTGGTCAAAATTTTGAATTTCGATATCTCAGCTCTGGAAGGGTCTAGAGCCCCCATTGTTGCACTCAGGTCTAAGTCTCATGGCCCTCTATCAGAATCCAGAGTTTTGAGAAGATAGATTGGGGATACTTCATTTTTCGCCCCCCAAAAAACCGTAAGGGGTAACACTGTTGTTTTTTTTTCGGGTCGAAATTTTGAGTTTCGATATCTCAGCACTGGAAGGGTCTAGAGCCTCCATTGTTGCACTCAGGTCTAAGTCTCATGGCCCTCTATCAGAATCCAGAGTTTTGAGAAGATTGGGGATACTTAATTTTTCGCCCCCCCTCCCAAAAAAACCGTAAGGGGTAACACTGTCGTTTTTTTTTCCTGGTCAAAATTTTGAGTTTCGATATCTCAGCACTGGAAGGGTCTAGAGCCTCCATTGTTGCACTCAGGTCTAAGTCTCATGGCCCACTATCAGAATCCAGAGTTTTGAGAAGATTGGGGATAATTAATTTTTCGCCCCCCCCCCCAAAAAAAAATACGTAAGGGGTAACACTGTCGTTTTTTTTTTCGGGTCGAAATTTTGAGTTTCGATATCTCAGCACTGGAAGGGTCTAAGCCCCCATTGTTGCACTCAGGTCTAAGTCTCATGGCCCTCTATCAGAATCCAGAGTTTTGAGAAGATTGGGGATACTTAATTTTTCGCCCAAAAAAAAAAAAACGTAAGGGGTAACACTGTCGTTTTTTTTTCTGGTCAAAATTTTGAATTTCAATATCTCAGCTCTGGAAGGGTCTAGAGCCTCCATTGTTGCACTCAGGTCTAAGTCTCATGGCCCTCTATCAGAATCCAGAGTTTTGAGATGATAGATTGGGGATACTTAATTTTTCGCCCAAAAAAAAAAAACGTAAGGGGTAACACTGTCGTTTGGTCAAAATTTTGAATTTCGATATCTCAGCACTGGAAGGGTCTAGAGCCTCCATTGTTGCACTCAGGTCTAAGTCTCATGGCCCTCTATCAGAATCCAGAGTTTTGAGAAGATAGATTGGGGATACTTAATTTTTCGCCCAAAATAAAACGTAAGGGGTAACACTGTCGTTTTTTTTTTCTGGTGAAAATTTTGAATTTCGATATCTCAGCTATAGAAGGGTCTAGAGCCCCCATTGTTGCACTCAGGTCTAAGTCTCATGGCCCTCTGTCAGAATCCAGAGTTTTGAGAAGATTGGGGATACTTAATTTTTCGCCCAAAAAAAAAAAACGTAAGGGGTAACACTGTCATTTTTTTTTTTCGGGTCGAAATTTTGAGTTTCGATATCTCAGCACTGGAAGGGTCTAGAGCCTCCATTGTTGCACTCAGGTCTAAGTCTCATGGCCCACTATCAGAATCCAGAGTTTTGAGAAGATTGGGGATAATTAATTTTTCGCCCCCCCCCCCAAAAAAACGTAAGGGGTAACACTGTCGTTTTTTTTTTCGGGTCGAAATTTTGAGTTTCGATATCTCAGCACTGGAAGGGTCTAGAGCCCCCTATGTTGCACTCAGGTCTAAGTCTCATGGCCCTCTATCAGAATCCAGAGTTTTGAGAAGATTGGGGATACTTAATTTTTCGCCCAAAAAAAAACGTAAGGGGTAACACTGTCGTTTTTTTTCTGGTCAAAATTTTGAATTTCGATATCTCAGCTCTGGAAGGGTCTAGAGCCTCCATTGTTGCACTCAGGTCTAAGTCTCATGGCCCTCTATCAGAATCCAGAGTTTTGAGAAGATAGATTGGGGATACTTATTTTTTCGCCCAAAAAAAACATAAGGGGTAACACTGTCGTTTTTTTTCTGGTCGAAATTTTGAATTTCGATATCTCAGCACTGGAAGGGCCTAGAGCCTCCATTGTTGCACTCAGGTCTAAGTCTAATGGCCCTCTATCAGAATCCAGAGTTTTGAGAAGATTGGGGATACTAAATTTTTCACCCCCCCCAAAAAAAACGTAAGGGGTAACACTGTCGTTTTTTTTTCTGGTCAAAATTTTGAATTTCGATATCTCAGCTCTGGAAGGGTCTAGAGCCTCCATTGTTGCACTCAGGTCTAAGTCTCATGGCCCTCTATCAGAATCCAGAGTTTTGAGAAGATAGATTGGGGATACTTAATTTTTCGCCCAAAAAAAACATAAGGGGTAACACTGTCGTTTTTTTTCTGGTCAAAATTTTGAATTTCGATATCTCAGCACTGGAAGGGCTTAGAGCCTCCATTGTTGCACTCAGGTCTAAGTCTAATGGCCCTCTATCAGAATCCAGAGTTTTGAGAAGATTGGGGATACTAAATTTTTCACCCCCCCCCAAAAAAACGTAAGGGGTAACACTGTCGTTTTTTTTTCTGGTCAAAATTTTGAATTTCGATATCTCAGCTCTGGAAGGGTCTAGAGCCCCAATTGTTACACTCAGGTCTAAGTCTCATGGCCCTCTATAGGAATCCAGAGTTTTGAGAAGATTGGGGATACTTAATTTTTCGCCCAAAAAAAAAAAAAACGTAAGGGGTAACACTGTCGTTTTTTTTCGGGTCGAAATTTTTAGTTTCGATATCTAAGCACTGGAAGGGTCTAGAGCCTCCATTGTTGCACTCAGGTCTATGTCTCACGGCCCTCTATCAGAATCCAGAGTTTTGAGAAGATTGGGGATACTTAATTTTTCGCCCCAAAAAAAAAAAACGTAAGGGGCAGTGTTGTAGTCGAGACCACCTCACTCGAGTCAGAGTCTAGACCGAGACCAGAGAGAGTCGAGTCCGAGTCAAGACCGAGTCCATAGAGAGTCGAGTCCGAGTCGAGTCCGAGACCAGAGACGGTCGAGTCCAAGTCGAGACCGAGACCAGTGAGGGTTGATTACCTAATTTACTTTTATTTACTTAGAGAAATCCTTTTTTTTTTTTTACTGAATTTACTTACAGTTTAAAAAATATGATCAGTTTAGGGTAAAAAGGCCACACAGTAGGTGGTGTTAAAAGCAATTTTATTACAATTTGTCATGCACAGTTGCGCACTAGAAAATCACCAATCACTGGGCGTGTCAATCAATTTAAAGAAATATTTTATTAACATACATTAATAATCATGAAAAATATTTTAAATTGAACACGAGTGGACTCGGGAATAAGTCCGAGTCCTAAAAAAAAAAATGTTCGAGTACGAGTCAATTCCGAGTCCAAATGCACACGAGTCCATGACAAGACCAAGACCATTAAAATATGGTCTCGAGACCGAGTCCGAGACGAGTCCGAGTCTCGAGTACTACAACACTGATCATATATGTACTGTGTAAAAATAATAAGTACTGTGTCACCCTTGCAGATGCTCATTTTCTGAATAACGCTGAGATGTCTGATGTGATATTTGTGGTGGAGGGAAGGCCGTTTTATGCCCACAGAGTTCTGCTCATGTCTGCTTCACAGAGGTATTACTCAAACTGATGTTACATGGTAATGTTAGATGTTACATGCCTTATAATCAGTTATGTGATTGTTACGCTGTAATTTCATTTAAGGTTCAGAGACTTGCTGGGCGTCTGCAGGAGCAATGGCACAACAGACCACATGGCCGTTGAAGTCACTGACATAAAATACAGCACGTTCCAGGTAACTAATAAACCTTGGCCTAAACATACACAAGACAAGCATAGGACATGTAAAATTATTTCTAAATGGTTATTTCAGATGATGATGGCACATCTGTACTGTGGAGGAACAGAATGTTTAGACGTGTCTGTGCCTGATTTGCTGGAGGTAAGAAAAACATGTCATGAAGCGCATATACAATACAGTCCTGTTTAAATACATTTCTGTAATTAAATGTAAAGACTTGGCATTAAAATGAGAATAAAACATGTCAAGTTAAGCTGAGATGCATTATTTCATATCCCGTACAGCTTCTGCCCGTGGCACACTCATTCCAGCTTCCAGTTTTGAAGAGGCACTGTGAAATCCTCTGCTCAGAGAGAATAAATCTAATCAACGCTGTGAGCGTCTACCAGACTTCCAAAGTATGTACATACAGCTTACCTGAGCATGTGCATTGTTATAGCATTCAGTCTTCTGATGTCATCTGTGTGTTGTTGAGCAGGTGAGTGAGGCAGTGGGGCTGGCGGTGTTCTGTGAAGGCTTTTTCCTGCAGAACATGGTCGATCTTCTGGACTGTGAGCAGTTTGAGGAGCTGCTGCTGGGTTCTGACTGCAGCCCTGCACTGGATCCAGATGCACTGGATGGGCTTCAGGCAACACTGGCTTCAAGGCTGCACTCACTCTGTGGCCCACGTCGAGCTTGAGCGCATGAGGGGAAAACATTTGAAATTACAGGTGTGGTTCATAAAGCTCAGATTTGCAGGCAGGCAAGTCCTATACCAACACATTGTTTAGAAGATGTTTTTCCTCTAGGTGGCATCTTTCTAATTCCTTTTTTTTGTTTTTTGTCAATGCCAGTATTTTAATATCATGTGTGAGCTATTTATTAGAGTTTTTAAGACTTAAATGGTCAAATAATGTATGAAATTGTTTCCTAATATTGTGCTTTGGTCATAGATAATAAATTTAAATGTGGATTGATGAGGTGTTTGGTCATACCTCAGTACAGATGGGATTTACACTTTTTTTTTTTTTTTACAAGCTGAGAGGAATTTATGTAAACTGCAGTATTAGCGCCCTCCAGTGGTCAAAGTGTCCTACACCTGCCTATGAAGATTTATCAAACATGTATATAGTATTATTGTAGATACTTTTGTATTCTCATATCACAAGTGTAAATATATTTCTAATATGCAGTATGGCAATGGTACGGAGATATCTTGGGATCGACAAAAATAAATTATTTGATATAACATTTTTCATGCAGCAACCGAATGGCACAAGTAATTTTGAAAAGACTAATAAATGTGAAAAATTACATTTGAGCTCTGTTTTTTTTTTTTTTCTTCTTCTTCTTCTTATGGAGTAGGCATGATTTGCAGCTTTAGGAGTGGCCACATCCGAAAATTCCTATGATGCAAATAGGAGTGTCAGAAGTATGAGATAGCCTTCCTTAACACAGTATCCATGAAACAGTGTGAACAATGATCTGTTGCCACTAAGATCTTGAAGTGTAGCCCATGAGGCCAAGAGCTGAATAGCAAAAAAAAAAAAAAAAAAAGAGGCCGAGCGGCTCTGTTCAAGTCAAGTGCACTTTAAACTCCTTGGATAGTGTAGATACTTATGCTTTATGTTTTAGCTAGTCTCAGTCTCAGATGTCATGCATCTGAGACTGAGACTGGCTGAACGTCTGATACATACTGTATAGCACACTTAAGACTTTGATTTTCAAAGTCGTCATCTGATTGGTTGAATTCTACAGCATGTCCAGGAGACTTGTGTGTCGTGTTGTGTAACGGTCCACCTGGAAGCAAAGATGTCATGATGCCAAACTCCCTCATGGAAGAAGATTTTTACTTCCAAAATTATATTACATGATACAGTGAATAAATGATTCACATATACTGTTCAAAATGATTACAAATCAGCATGATATCAAGATATGAAGAGCAATAAAGATAACATTCATATCAATGAAATTAAAGAACATTCAAATCACATATTAAGAAAGAAAAAAAAACAACAACAACATAATGGAAAGGAGATATACATGTATAATTAAAATAAATCATTTAATTATTTGATGATGTCATTCCGGTTGCTTTCCGGTTTGAGAGTCCTTTCAGTGTTTTAAAATAAATTTTCATGTCAGCTTTAAAATGGTAGATGTTAGGTCTCCTTTTAGACCATTTACATTTATTATGTATGTAAAACTTACCAAGTAATAAGATCAAATTCAACATAAAATCAACTATACTTTTCATAAACTCAACAAATAAAATAAATATTCCACATCAATCCAGAAAAACTTCACATACATCAAAGAAAAGATGTAAGACAGTTTCAGTATCCTTTTTACAAAATGTACAGGATTCAGAAATGTCCTTTTTATATCTTTTTAGGGACTCATTTCGTAAGTATATTTCGTACACTTTGTTATTCATACAGTGTTTATTAGTATAGGTCCAAGTCAATCTCTAATTGATATTTCCAAATTTGTTCTTTACAAAAGTACTTATTTTGAGGTGTAGCAGGACACTGAATCAAGCATCTGAATAAATTATTATTACATTTACTATCAACACCACTACACAAAACCTTTTTTTAATTCATTGATTGCTTATGAGGTTCACTATACTGGCTCTCAAGAGTCTCAAAAAACCTACTGGTATAGCATCAAAAACAATACTATATTCTCCCGGAGATATTGGAATCCCAAAAATTCAGTATATGTTAAGTAAGAACCTCTTTATTTATCAATTGTGAGACCATTAGAATTTCACTTTTAACCCAATTGTCGTAAAATATTGATTTGTTCTTATATTTAACCAATTTATTGTTCCATATTTACTGTTTGTAGGGGGAAAAGTTATGTTTGTATATAAGAAGCCAACATAAAAGAGCCTGTCTATTAAAATTGGATAAATGAATGGGGAGCTTATTAACCTCAAAGTCACATTTTAAAAGAAAATCAAGCACATTTAAACCTCCTTGATTATATTGTTGGTACATAACACTTTTGCAGGATATACTGAATGAGACAGCCCCTCAGTTTTGGACAAAATAACTCTACCTTTGAGTCATAAATCCCTCATCATGAGCCACATATCAAATCTCTTTTTCGTTTTCACCATAAGAGGTTGGAAATTAGATTGCACTCTGTCTAATTGATTTTTACAGATATTGATACCAAGGTACGTAACTTCCTTCCTTACTGGCATACCTTCAAATTCAGTTAAAGGAATATCATTGTCTTTAAGTGGAAAAAGAGTACATTATTTAACATTTAAAGATAAACCTGAAGCTTTAGAAAATATATTAAGACATTCTATAACTTTTTTAACCTGTGATATGTCTTTAAAAAAAAATAGCTGACATTTAATGACATTTAATTTATTTATCTATAATTTTGATGCCTTGAAACGAGTCATTATCTGTATATATAGAGCCAAAGTTTGCATGACCAAAAGGAATAAGAGAGGAGCCGCCTGGTCTCCTTGTTTAATGCCCCAGGATATGCTAAATCGATGAGTAGTTCCCCATGGAAGTTTAACTGAAATATTGCTGTCACTAAAGTGTGTATTGCCCTTTTAAAGTGTTGACCAAAACCAAAAAGTTCTAATACGTCAAATAAAAAATCATGTTTCACAGTATTAAAGGCTTTGTATATATCTATAAATAAAATGTAACTATTGGTTATAATCCCTATATTCAATTAAATCTAAGATTAATCGAGTATTGTTAATATGTCATCCTTGCATAAAACCAGACTGACTGTCATCTATTATTGTATCTAAACATAACTTCATTCTTTGCGCAAAAATATGAGACAGCAAATCCTTATTGGATTTAGGCAACAAAGTAATTACTGTAAGCTTTGACACAAAGTTGGGGTAAGCCTACAAGTTTCTATAGCCTCCTTAAAAACCAACAATAAGAATTCAGAAATGTAATCTTAAAATGCTTTATAAAATGCACCTGTTAGCTCTGACAACTGTTGTGTTTGGAGTATAGTTTTTTTTTTTTTTTTTTTTTTTATAAAAATCTTCCACAAAATTAGACACTTTTGAGGGGTCTTCAGAGATCTGATCATTCATTTAGATTGTATATATACTGTTAACACTAACATTTCTTTTTTTCTAAATTATGAAAATACTTTATTCCTTTCACCGTGCTATCCATTTTCGCCTAGAGCGAATGTTGATGTTGTCCAATTCAGCTTGTAATTCAATTAAAATATTGATGTCAGCTTGTGATTGCTAATTTTTTTTCATAGATAGAAATTATTCCCTTGAGTATTTTATCATGTTTCATTCTTTTTTCCTTAGATAATTCTTTAGCCCTTTCAATGGCCATATTACGGATCTGAAATTTTGTGTGTGTGTGTGTATATATATATACTGTATATATATATATATATATATATATATATATATATATATATATATATATATATATTAAGATTCTTTCAATCAAAAGTGTATTAATAATTTCCCATAATTTAGTTTTATATTTTATTGATTGACCGCTTATAAATAGTAATAAAGTAATCAAATTATGATCAGAACAAAACTGAGGGCTCATTTTTTTTTTTTTTTTTTTTTTTTCACATTGTCCAGCAACTCATTTGAAATAAGACAGAAGTCAATGCTGGATCTCAATAAACAAGTGAACTGGATTTGCTGTGAATTTTTAAGTTTCCATATGTCACAACAGTAAATGCATAAATAGATTATTAAACTCAAGGCTTCATAACTCCCTCTGGACAACGGGTATCTGTTGATTGATCATACGTGCAGAGACCAGTGCTCTGGAGGGGGATGCCAGATCTAGCTGCAAGATTGAGATAGGAGGTCTCTTCTCACTGCGTTCAGCCGCTTTAGGTCTGGAAACCATGTTTGGTTCTCCCATCGTGGGGCTATGAGGAGCACCGGGTGGCGCGATTCCCTGATTCTCTTGATTACCTGTGGTAACAATGAGATCAGAGGGGAAGCGTAACAGAGGGAGGCTGGGCCAGAATTGGGATCATCCAGAATCATCCTTGTTCTTCAAGAAGTACTCTGGGCATTGAGTGTTGTCCTCTGCGAGTGCAAAGGCAGAGGTTCCTGGATCTGACACCACCCTGACGGTTCACGTAGGACACAACAGACATGTTGTCCAAGCGTACTAGAATGTGTTGGTCCTGTATGAATGGGAGGAAGCACTTCAGCAAATTCTCGACTGCCAGCATCTCCATACAGTTTATGTGAAGGCCTTTCTCTCGGTCTGACCACAGGCCAAAGACCAGTCTGACCTTGAAAAGACTGCCCCAACCTGAGTGTCTGTTGAGATGAAATTTCGATGTGAAATAACTCCCATAGTCCAATCGGCCTGGTACCAATGCAGCTGAAATGCAACTCTGAGACTAGTTGGCTGCCAAATACTCCACTGCAGTAGCCCTTTCCAAGACGACTGACATGGCGAGATAGTTTGATGGCGGTCCGGCCGCGGCTTAAACAGTTGCTTTCTGTACGTAAGAAAAACTGTGCGCTAGCTCAGAGAGGAGAGCTGCATCCAACCCGATCTCACGACCAAGTCGTACGAATTCGACGAATGATTAAAAAGTGGCTAATTCGTAACAATTCATACGACCTCACTCGTACGAATTAATACGATTTTGCTAAATCGTACATATTTTACGAATTGGCCAATTCGTATGAATTCGTACGAATGACCTACCCCTGACCCCGCCCCTAAACCTAACCTTCACGTGGGTTTAGACAAATCGTACGAATTAGTACGAGTGAGGTCGTACGAATTAGTACGAATTAGACACTTTTTAATCCTGCGTCGAATTCGTACGAATTGGTCGTGAGATAGTGTTGATCTGCTGCCAGAGCCAGGATTCGAACATGGCACGAGAGCTTAGGGTTTTGCCACTGAGCCACAGGGGAACAACATAAGCTTAAAGCTAGGGTATATACGATTTCAAAGATTGTTCATTATTAATATCCTCGTTTAGATGCTGGTTATGGTTATATAGTACAATCCTAACAATATGAATAGAAAAAAGAACGAAAAAAAATCCATTCACTCTATTGGCTGGACAGCCGCAGAAAAGTTGACCAATGTAAGCTGTGCGGCCGCACAGCTTATATTGGTCAACTGCTCTCATCCAATCACCAGCTCCACTTGAAACTCTGCCTGGCACTCGCGTCTCCAACCCAACCGCACCCGCCCCCGCCCCCCTCCGTGCGTGAGCAAACAGCTGACAGACTGTCTATGGTAGCTAGCTAGTAGCGTCAGATCAGCTATGGATAAAGCAATGGATAAAAATATAAACGACAACAGCAAGCAGCCCCTGCTTACCTCTACTGTAAAGTTTGGACGCAAGAGAAAGTCTGTGGAGGAAAGATCAGAGATTAAAAAGAAATGTGAAGAACGCCGGACTCTAAGTAGGATAAATATAGCGTCCTTCATTGACCATTGGAGAAAGCTTCAGGGAGATCTGGGGCTGAAAACGACGCTGACACGGATGACTTTTTGTTGAGCAGGTAAACATTTATTTATTCTTTTATGGTGTGACGTGTTACGTGGCTTTTTATCAGTTTGACAACTTGCTCATGCTGCCGGTCGGCATTGGAATGTTAGCCGTTTAGCATCGCCGATCGCGGTTCAAAGTAATTATATTTCCTGTTCGAGGTTTCTCGAGCCGATCGGAATTTGAACAAGATGCGCTGCGTGCTGCAATAACAATTACTGAAAACCTTAGCAATACTAGTAGTATTATAATGGTGGTGGGGAGTTTAGAACATTTCATGTGTTGCTAATCTTGCGTTGACGAGAACTCAAATGTGACATACGTCAGGGATCAGGTAGCACAGAGGGGAGGGGGGTGTGTGTGGAGGGGCGGGATGAGTTTTTTTTTAAACTTCCCTACCGTCTCGAACGATTTTTAACATCGTATACCATAGCTCTAAGTTAGTGCGATCAAATAAGAGAGCGTCATCACAGCTTTGTGTCGCTGTTTGTTGATTGAGAAATGGGGGTTAGTCTGGCCTCGGCAGGACTAAAACATTCCCCTGTGTGTTGTTTGGGAGTGGAGTGTGTTGTAGCTACTTTGCTCCACGATGACTGCGTTAGAACGTGTGGCGTGAGAGCACCAGGGGAAATATACACAAGCAAAAATGGGCTAAAGGGAAACCAATTTTTTTTATTTCAGATAGAAATGAAAAATTATTGTGAGTTACTTCTTGGGTTAAAAAATAGTTAAGCAAAACGTACGAGGTCTTTATGTGAAGATTTTATGTTATTTACTTCATGATCTCATACCGGTTTCTTTTTTTTGTTTGTTTGTTTTTTATTGTTATTATTATTTAATTTATGTTGTATTTTTATTTACTGTAATGTATAATTATTTCAATAAAAAAAAAAAAAAAAAAAAAAAAAAAAACAAGGCTTATGGGATGTAGCAACAGGTCTTTACGAAGAGTCAATAGTCCACAACTAGGGCTGTATCCGAAATTGCATACTTCTCTACTACTGTATGTAGGCTAGTAGGTGAAGGACTGTGACAAAAGAAGTATAGGTGTGTTCACACAATGTCATAATTACCATAGCAATTCTGAACTGTAGAACTTGTAATTAAACTCATAATTTAATGAGAGCTATGACTTGGACCATATGGCCGCTGTACCAGCTGACCACTGCAGATTTAAGAAGTGTTCGGCTTGTGTTTGTGCTGCATTTTTGTGACCTACCATGCAACTGACGATGTGATAAGGGAAAAATGGCGAATGAAGCACATCCAGATTAAATTCATACTCCTATATTTTTTTTAGCAGGTGTGAAGTACCGTAATTAGGCATTCAAAATAAGTACCTACTCGAAAGAGAGAATGTGATTTTCGAGCGCAGCCTAGGCTCTAAACGTTACATAAAAAAACAGGTCATGTCAAAAACAGACATAAATTTCTGTCTATTCAAGTATTAAATGTAGGTATATTATCATATGTATGCATGTCACAGCAGTTTGGGTGGGTAGCTGACAGATATGGGGTAATACAAATGTTGTCTTTCAAATAGAAACTGTCTCTGAGAACATGAAGGAAATGCAAAAAGTGTTGCAATCGACCCCGCCATCCCCTAAAAGAGATTTATTTGAAAGGTAAGTTTATTTTATTACTAGTAGACAGACATGAATATTTCCATATGGCCCATATTTTATTTGAAAATAATGTCATAATAGCAACTTTGTGAATTCAAATGGAATGATTTCTCTTAATTGGCCTGTAGGGTTAAAATGAAAAGCGAAAATGTCTGAAATGTACAGTACATCTAAAGCCTAGTTCACACTACGTGATTTTAAGCCCGATTTAAGCCCGATTTGCAAATCGTTGAGTCGCCGACAAGTCAGGGTGTTATCGCGTGCAAATCGCGGGCGATTAGCGGACGATTAACGCTCGCCAATCCGTTAGTGTGAAAGAGCCAACAACGCATTAAAGACAGCTCGCAGACGCCTCGCAGACAGGTCACCGAGCTCAGAAAAATATCTAGCATGCTAGATATCTCGAGCAGTCGCGCGACTCAATCTCAGTGATGTCATGAGTACAGCCAATCATAGCAACGCATGGGTTGAGGACACCAGGTAAATCTCATCACAAACATTATTCATTCTTCTCTTGCCACTGGAATTGTTCCTTCTTCTCTTAAAACAGCTGCTGTAACTCCAATTCTTAAGAAACTTGGTTCAGATCCCAATAACTTTAATAATTTTCGTCCTATCTCAAATCTCCCATTCATCACCAAGATTCTGGAAAAAATAGTTGCTGCTCAACTTCATACACATCTTTCCGAGAATAATTTATATGAACAATTCCAGTCTGGTTTCCGTTCTCTTCACAGCACAGAAACGGCACTCCTTAAAATCACTAATGACCTTCTTCTGGCTGCTGATTCTGGTTTATTATCTATTCTTCTTCTGCTTGATTTGAGCGCAGCATTCGATACAATCTCACACACTATCCTATTAGACAGACTTTCCTCTATCGGTATTACTAACACGCCTCTTAACTGGTTTTATTCCTATCTCTCTGGCCGCACTCAGTTTATTCAGTTAAAATCATTCACTTCTCATTCAGTTCCTGTCACCACAGGAGTGCCCCAGGGCTCTGTCCTGGGACCCCTGCTTTTTATTATTTATCTTCTTCCTCTTGGTCACATTTTCCGTAAATATCAGATTCAGTTCCATTGCTACGCAGATGACACCCAGCTCTATCTTTCAAACAAAACCTAACTCAATACTTCCACCATTTCCCTTACTAACTGTCTCCTTGACATAAAATCCTGGTTCACTTCAAACTTCCTTAAATTAAATAGCACCAAAAACAGAATTGCTTCTTATTGGCACAAGATCAACATTAAACAAACTTCATAATTTTCAATTCCCATTGATAGTTCCTACATCTCCCCCTCCCCTCAGGTTAAGAGTCTGGGTGTCATCTTAGATAGCACCCTCTCGTTTACGTCTCATGTTAATAATGTTACCCGGTCTGCTTATTATCATCTTCGAAATATCAACCGTCTGCGCCCTTTCCTTACGCCTCATTCCACTGCCATTCTTGTTTATAGTCTAGTCACTTCTCGTTTAAATTACTATAATTCCCTCTTGTTTGGCCTCCCGCATAAAACACTTCGTAAACTACAAATGGTCCAAAATTCAGCTGCTCGTATTATCACCCGTACCCCCGCTATCCATCACATCACTCCAATCTTACAACAACTCCATTGGCTACCTATCATTTATCGTATCAACTATAAAATACTTCTCCTAACTTTCAAAGTCATTCATGATCTTGCCCCTTCATATCTTTCTGATCTTCTCCATATATCCACATCTGCTCGCACTCTTAGATCCTCCTCTTCCATCCATCTCACTGTTCCCCGTGTCCGCCTTGTCACTATGGGTAGCAGAGCTTTTAGCTGCTCTGCTCCCCAACTCTGGAACTCGCTTCCACCGGACCTCCGTAATATTGATTCCCTCTCACATTTTAAATCAAAACTTAAAACCCATCTTTTTAGAATAGCTTACTCCCTCTGACTATGTTGTATTTTAATTGTATTGTAATTTTTATTGTTTTGTTTTGTATAATGTACGGTGACCTTGAGTGTCAAGAAAGGCGCCTAGAAATAAAATGTATAATAATAATAATAATAAATCTTACTTTTTCTTTTTTGCATTTTTTTTTTCTCAGAGCAGATCGTCGAGCAAACAGTGTGCAGCACTAGTTTCTGTCTGACGTCCATATTCGCGTGTTGTGTTCTTCTCTGCAGTTTCACGTCATTTCTGGTTCGTTGTATTGCGTGGTTTTTCGTTACAAAACATGGTTTCTAGACCAGATAGAATCGTGTTGTTGTCAACTCGTTATTTATTTGATTATTTAAAGGATTTAGACCGTACTATAGTACTGAAACAGCTCTCATTGAGTCACAAATGATATGCTCTTATCATCCGATCGTGGTTGTATCTCTATGTAGTGCGTTGTTAACTCGTGTAGTGAGTTACCTCCTGTTGTGGATCAATCACGTTGTGTTGTGTGGTGTGAACAGCTAAACAACTTGAACACTCATGATTTCACTGAGAGCAAGTCATGTAGTGTGAACTGCACAGTTCAGCCGGACATTTTTAAATCATGTAGTGTGAACTAGGCTTTAGTCATGGTATTACTGAATAATAACCCCATAAATGCATCCATTAAAAAAAAAAAATATATATATATATATATAGATGCAAAGGCCTCTAAATGCCATTTGAAATTTTCTTCTAGAATGATAATTTTTATCAAGCTTGTATATTTAAGTTCAGTGATTTCACTTAAATGGCAATGATAATTACCTATTAATTGTTATTTAAGTGAAATTACTGAACTTAAATATACAAGTTTGATAAAAATCATCATTAAAGAAGAAAATTTTTTAAATGGCATTTAGAGGCTTTTGCATCTGAACTCTTCATATATAATGTAATATATACATTACAGTACATGCAACTCTGAGCCTTTTGTGCCAATTCCTACCTTAATGGTTTAATTTTAAAACAATGTGTACTCCACAATCTAAACAGATTATGTGTCTACAAAACCCTCATTAACAAATAGAAGAAAAATGATATTCACCATAATATAATGTCAGAAATCACTATTCAATTAACCTCAAAATCTATTTGGACTAACAATCGTACAAATGTTGATATTCAGATGAAATAAAAAAATAAAAAAATATGTATCCATTCATCAAATGGGTTGAGATTTTGTGCCATCTATGGTCAACAGATTAAAAATAAGGTGTTCATTTTGCCCCATCTTACATGCAGAGATAAGAACAGAAAACACACATAAACATCCCAAAGTCAATGGATTTATTTCCGTTGCACTGAAGTTGTTCACAGTAGTTACAAGGGGATACATTAGCGGCGATTCTATTTTTCCCGCTCTGTATTATTCAAATCCGTGATACATTACAATCCAGCTCTCCCAAAGTACAAAATATGAAGGACAACAATGTGTATTGCTTAGATTACATCTCCACTTATTCTCCACACTGTATGTTCCCATAAGTGATCAAGTGTTATGACATCCCAGAACCCCAAACCGAGAGCATGATGCAGTAGAGCATGTGGTGAGAAAGCGTTCACGATAAGGGAGATGAGAGAGAAAAACGACAAACTGAAAATGAAGGCATGATAACGGGGGAAACAAGTCGATGATGGAAAAGGAGAAGGGGAGGAGAAATTTAACATCCACAACATCATGCAAATTAAAGCCTAATGTCGGACATGCAATACGAGAGATAGAGTCGGGAGCAGCAGGATCCCCTTGATGGTTTTAAGAAAGTCATTTGCCCAAAGTTGTCTATTTACAACATGTGATTTGAGCTTGTCCACCTGTTTTACACGCACAATGAGATGAGTGACAAATATCAATACTTCATTATCCCTCACCCCCCTCCCCCCCACCCTAAAGAGGCTAGTCTACATTCTTAAATTACCAGTAAATAATTTAACATATACTACAGGCTCTTTAATCTGGTCAAAGCCGGGAAAGAAAGAGTGCTTCATTCACAAAATCGGATAAGTGTTATCGTACACAAAACACAAGATCCTTCAAACAATCTGACGAGTCGCCCTGATGCAAAAAATAAAATCTTCACCAGCTGGTTTTGTAAGTATTCCCCAGCTGAATAAATTAAAAAAAGACAAAAAAACACATAAATAAGTTAGAGAGAAAAAAAAGGTCTCTAAAAAGGTCTCTGAATCCTGCAGATGTTTCTCAATAAAAATTAAACACAAAATAAATAAAAATTTAAAATTGACATCCTTGAATACATTAAGCATAATTGTCATTCAAATCTAACATTTCATAAACGCTACATGAGAAAAAAAAAAAACAGTATGTGGCAACACAATTCATCTAAGCAATGTCACTCATAGACATTTGTTACATAAGGAATATTTTAGTCTGTACAACAGAATAGATCATTTACTGTGACGCCCCCCCTCCCACCCCCGTATCCCAGTCCACAGCACCCCATCATTTTTCAAATAGGTTCTCCAAATCTTGTACAGCAATGACACTGAGTTCATAAAATGCTTTAAATTCTTCATTTCACAAAAAAAAAGACTACAATGAAAAGAATACAATCCAACAACGGTCCTCGAGGGCAACTCCCCAAACATGTGCGTCGTGCGTTCCATTCGCCATGTGTCCTTTTGTAACGATGTCCTGTATGTACGTTTGTGTGTGCATCAGCAGAGAGAAGGAATAGGATAAAAGACGAGCAAGGATCTTTAAACAAAAAGATGAATTGTTGGTTAGCTTATTGAGAATTCATAAACATCTTTATTTTAAGGCTCCACTCCAAATCCATGGACATGTGTGGCTCTATGTACAGTAGCTGCAGGAGGAAGGAGTTGAGGAATAGGTTGGAACAGCTCTTGTTGGTGTTTGGGGTGTTTAGATGCATCAGATTGAGGAGTTTCCCTCAGCGGCTTGTACTGAACTTCCTGTGTAATGTGCCCTCCATCAATGTGCCAAACATTGAATCTTGTGCAAGAGCGGGACTTGGGCTTTAACACGTTTTCTGGATAATTCCTGGTAGCAGAAATAAATAAATAAAGGCATCATCAAACAGAATTTAAAGAGACACTGTGAAGACAAAACCACACTGGAGAGAAAATAAATATATGCGTGTCTGTATGCGCCTTTTGTAAAGTGTCGGGTCAGTACGTACAGTACTTCAGTACTCATTCCATTATATAAAACGTTGTACTTCAGTCAACAACATCCTTTCAGTGGTCACCATGACTGGATTCTTTTATTTTATTTTTAAAACTACTAATCTAGTATTTCTCCAGGTTTTAAGGTTGTTCCTGTGTCCCAACTGATGGTGCCATCTTGGCTTTGTCTTGGCCAGATGGACATTTGGAGTCATTAGGCTCAGGCTCGTGTCTCTTGCTGTTGGCATGCTTGGGCGTGCCGGGCGGATGGGAAACCTGCCCGTTCTTCTCGTCTGAAAAGAGCTGTTTAATTACGTCAAAGAAGTTACTCAATGGGCTGCCTGGGTGCACAGATGGGAGAAGAGGAGAAGAACAAGAAAACAAGAAAGGAGAGAGAGAGAGAGAGAGACAGAGAACAAATACATGAACCATGAGGATCACAGACGAGGCAAGGTGAGATGATGAGAGGCAGGATGAGACTGCATAAACTGGAGACAACAAGCCATGTTTCTGACATGGATCTGCAGGCATGTTAACTGTTTGACAGTGCAGCTGTGTTACTGGGTCTCATTGTGGTAGTGAGTATCTGTGGCTGAGCAGTCTCCATCTGATCTGTGATCGTCACTGGATGGAATGAAAACAAATGTTGATGTATTACAAAGAAAATCATCTGTACTGATGAAGTTTAGGTATTCAAATTGTGAGTGAATGTACATCAATGAAGAATTTAGCAAATGCTATATGGTAGGCTATTTAGTATATATTCAGGGTGTAAATATGCATTAGTACACCTGACAATGAAAACTGCCTGGTTGATTCATTTGTTCACAAATCAGACTACTCTGGGATGCGTTTCCCAAAAGCATCGTTAGCGAACTATGGTCGCAAGTTCCGTCGTTATCAGCATAGTTCAAAGAGTCGGTGTTTCCCGAAACCATCGTTCCAACGAACATTCACAAACAGCATCGCAAAGTTGTGTGGTTTGAACGACAGCTCTCGACCTATGGTTAGAGGCATTGTTTCTATATTGCATGACATTTGGAGGTAATAAATGATTATCTTGAGCAAAATAAGCAAGCTGACATTCAGAACAACCGGTGCCTTTTATTTAGAATACATACACATGTAATTTACGTCTTTTAGTTTGTCAAAAGATTTGAAGTACCGTGTTTGAAGAGTGCGCATATGCAACGTGCTTTACTATGTAAGAACGAGACAAATATTGAGTCTGGTAATAAAGAAAAACAACTGAGAACGATTAGAAATAGTCCTTAGATGACATGTCTGTAATTTATATAAAACAAATCTAGCGTTAATTGGATCTCAAACAGTTTCATTAAAAGTAGTTATTACTCCACCACGTGCAAAACCAATGTGGTTGAACGATACTTTGCGACAGTGGGTTTCGGGAAACAGTCATGACTAGCTAGTTGATTTCTCCAACGATGCATGGGAAATGTATGGGAAACACACCCCTGGTCAATTATGTATGTTTCTGATTCCTTTAAAAGAACCGGTTCATAATACATGTTCATTTATAAATTGGACTACTGGTCATGGTGTTTGTTCTTGATTCACTTGATTATAAGAATCTTGTTTTTGTTTTGTTTTTTTGCACTAATTGGAACTGGTCGAGTTAGTTTTTGATTAAAAGAACCCGCTTATAAGAATCTTTTCTCTTTCTTTTCATGAATTGGAACTGGTCGAGTTGTATGTTTTTGATTCACTTCCCAGACAGCAACATAATGTCGGCCCAGATCTGGGCCACAACTGGACCGTGTGGAATCCACATGTACCAGATGTGGGCTGGATCTGGGCCGACACTATGCGGCTGTCTGGGCTACCAACTTGTCTAAATGAGTCATTTGTTTGGGAATCAGACTCCAATGGTGACAGTGTATGTTTTGGATTGATTTAAAAGAACCAGTTCAATAATGATTTTTAGCGAGTCGAATGACAATGGTTTTGCAGTAGGTTTTTGAATCACTTGTTCATCATTAAATGACTCATTTGTTTGTGAAATCGGGGTACACTGGTCACACTGAATTTGATTTACTTAAAAGAACTGATTCATAATAGTCTTTTGTTCAGAATTTGGACTACACTTACACTGTTTGCAAGACAACCTGACTCATAACTATTGGGTCTACACTGGTTTCTATTTGTTTCACTCTGTAGTGTTGTTGCAGCACCCCTGAATGATGACTGCAGGAAACCCTGCCACAGTATTTCACTATAGTGTTCTGTTGATAGCAGTGGAAGAATGCATGTTGAAGAACATCATGAAAATCATTTGATTCCAGTATTTATTTATTTTTTAAAGAAACTAGACTTGGTCTCAACCCTACTGCAATTAAATGTGTCTTCATTATTTAATAATTAAGAATGGTGCTAAAACCACTGAGCTGAATGGAATCATGAACAAATGCCATGATGTATTACATGACTTAACCATAATTGAATTCAATCATTGTCAAAGGATATATTTACACCCTGGTACATATAGCTGCATATATTCATGCTAAATTCATCATTGAAATGCAGTGGTACAAGTTGTTGCAGATTCTGAATACACCTGACAGCCGGTTCAAACGGATTAACTACACACCCTATTTGACACACACAGGCTTGCAAAACATCACCTCTATTTCCAATTTCATAAGTGGTTGAGTAGCAGCGGCCCCGATAACACAGGCTATAGCATGGCAGAACGTGGCCTATGTGAACACTAGAGTAGATTGCCTTAGTCCCAGAGCTTGTCTCTGAGTCTCTCAACACAATCGGGACTCCTCTCAACATCACGACAGCCTGCTTTACCACAGCCTAAGAGACTCTCAAATAGACATGACAGATGTGGCAGCTTTGAAACACTCAGGACATTGCTTCAGCATTTCTACTGTGAGACATTGCAAATGCTCATCTCTGTTTAGATTTATGCTGGGTAAACCATTACAGATACACAAAAGTACCACTACAGCAAGGCTATTTTTCTCTTATGGGGAATGTTCTGAGCTGCAGTGAAAGGGTCAACTGTAAGTGTTACTATTGGACCATTATTGGTTTAGGACCACCGAAATTCACAGAGGCTAAACAGAGGATTTTTGGCTCACCATAAAAATGTAATTATACAATTATATTTGTAGTTACCATATTCCAGATTTGAATGCATCCAGGTTACATCCAATATGAACTGACCTATTCAAATCCAGGCTTATGGCATTTTATAAAAAAAAGGAAGAAGAAAGAAAGCAGCTGAAATTGCAAATGAGCTATGGGAACTATACAATTAATGCGTTATTTTATAGTTCCTAAAATCTTGTGCGTGTTAGCAGGACTACATTTTTGGCAAATGATGGCTAATGACTACTCTTCCTTAAAAACAACTATTAATCCTATAGTAAACCCAAACAATTCTGAACAGACTTTCCTGGTACTTGTTTTAAAACTCATTTTGTATTTACAGGGACCTACATAAGTAGGTCACACTGAGCAAACTAGTCCCTTTAGTATTCTACCCCTCACAGTGATTCTACAGATGATTATTTCTACTGTAAAACGTCCCAAATGATCAACATGAAAGAAGTATTTAGAAAGCAGAGGTGCTGAGATGCATGTTAAAACGTAAAAGCTCAACATTATCTTCAAATAGAAAACCTGATATAACAGATTCATAAGAGCTGCTGATTAAATGTCTAAATTAATGAGGCCTTTCACCAAAGTGATTCAGATGCAACAATTGACCCACAAAGCAAAGTAGTAGTGATGCAAGAATCGAATACGGAGAGAAAAAACAACATGAAGTATGCATGAAGCTTCATCTCTCTAGAGATTTTAAATTGAAACTTTTATGGATTGTCCTATCAAGTGAGTTCATGCACACACACATAAACACATCTGTGCATATTTTAAATTTAAAGGGGTTGTTCACCCAAAAATGAAAATTATGGGTGAATTATAATTTACTCGTCCAAACACAAGACTTTTGTTTTGTAAAATTGAAAGTCAATTGAAAGTCCATGCAACCAAAACTTTGACACGTCAAAAGTACAAGATTGTAAAAATAATCTTTATTAATCAAGCATTTTAACCCAAGTCTTCAAAATAATAATAATAATAATAATAATAATAATAATAATAAATTAAAAAAAAATTGTGTCTCTTCTACTTTTTGATGCGCTAAAGATAAGCGTTTCAAAGAGGAATGATTAAAAGTTTGGAACAACGTGAGAGTGAGTAAATGAGGTCAGAAGTAATTTTTTTCGGTGAACTACCCCTTTAAAGAGTCTCTGTGTATAAGTCCCACATATTGGACACCGTGTGTATGATAACAAAAGTGGCATACACCGTGGCAGGAGTGAATAAACCTCTTACCACACTTTGAACGCTTTCCTGTCAAAGGAACATGACATATTACTGTAACATGTCCGATCAAATAAAATATTCAGCCTATATGCGCTGATTTCACCCAGCCGCCATTTTAAAAAAATCGAAAGCGAGGCTCCGGTGGGAAGAACCCAGGAAGTACAGACAGAGAACAATGCCTTGGACTACCAACCTGAAGCTGCTGCCGTGATTTACACTATTGGATGTTAATATCCAATATAGGATATGTATATAGTTTGTTCCTGCTTCTTTTTTTATGATCTGAATTATATATTATATATATATGATTTCTTTTGATTATATATGATTCTTCTATGATTAAAGGCGACAACTTCCGGTTTTCTTCCCACCGGAGCCATTTCAAAAAGGCGGCTGCATGAAATCAGCGTGATGACATTCGCAATGCACCCCACTGATTTTACAGTAAAGACACAAACTCAGTGATTCGACCTTCTTGCACAGATATTTATTGCGTGGCCACATCTGTTGAGAGTGAAGCATGCTGGTGATCAGTGCTGTGCAGGTCTGCACACGGTCAGTAAGGACAGCACACTCAAGCTCACGTGCCCATTCACTCAACAGCCACTATGACCATGAGCCATGGACGAGCAGGGGGTGAAGGGCAAAGCCAGGGGGAAAGGGATGGATGTGATTGACAGGGTGAGAGGATGGAACGATGGCTATGCTGGCGATGGGTCGTGATCCTGATAACAGCTCTTCTTTAAGACAGTCCAAATGCACAATACAATTTCGTAAATTCTGTTTCCCACATCTTTTATAGAATAAGGCATTAAGATAGAGGGGGTTTGTTTGAAATGGCATACTACAAAAATGATACTATTTTTGCAGTATGCAGAATGTAGGCTATACTGTCCACAATCATTTTCTTTATGAAACATGGAATACATAGATGACTTGTTTGCTAAGGTCTGCAGTTTACAACCAGAGCACAGTTACAGGCATTGTACCAACCACCTCACTATACAAAATGTCCAAATTGACCTTCCATTTCAAAGGTAATGAATGAAACAGTATACTACACAGTGTCTCCAAGCAAGCACCTTTGCGTTTAGAAAGACGTTTAATAGCCTAACACAGCCCTGACGTCTAGGCTAAAACAAGGCAAAATTTGTCAGTGAAAATATTAAAGACGTCGAAACCATAGCCCAAGAATAGACGCACAGGCTTCACATAGACCATGTCAAAGAAATGAAACCAAACACCTTGTATTCACTGTTGACTTTGCTTACATGATGGAATATCATCTATATCGAAAGTTATTTAGGCAAAACCAACATATAACCAAATTGAATGTTATTAATGCTAGAATTGGGTTACTCATAGCCCTACTATATCGGGTCTATAGTTAGTCGAGATGGTGTTATTGCTTGCTGGGGTGCCTAATATTTTTAAAAGATATGTGAAACCAAAAGCATCCAATTTTTTAAATAAAATAAAAACAAAAATGTTGAAAAATCTAGTTAATATTGCTTACAGTTAAATGATATATATATATATATATATCATATATATATGAATTCCAATACACTGGAAATGGAAGTTGAACATTGCATTGTGGGATACAGTACCCGATGCAGTGTGAACACTTTGGCATATGTCATCCAAGTCATCCAGGTATTTAATGAACATGGAAAAATGTACATATTGTGCACAGTAGACATACGATAATGCAGAATTGATATACCAAACTCCCTTTTCTGTATTACTACTTTTATTGCTTTTGGACAGAATGGATTTGGAGCTGTCCAGCAGAGGGAGCTGTAACAGGCTCTTCACCATGTGCACATTTTGACAGTATGAGAAGACAGGCGAAGGATTTCTCTGTTCTCTTATTTCATCATCTCCAGCAGGAACCACAGTCTAGCCCATCACATTTCTGCTCGTAAAACCAACAGTTTGAAGCCACATTTTAACATTTAACTGGGACACAGGTTTGATTTGAATATCTCCAAAACATTTCCTGGATATGGATATAAACCCTGGATAATACACGCGAGTGTGCTCTAGCATGCTCTGTGAGTGTGTGTGACTGCTAAGGAGAGTGTGTGCATGTGTGCCAGTGCCTTGCAATGCGGTTCTGTGCAATGTTCTTTGATAAGGTCAAACGTGTATTTCCAGCACCTTTGAATAAGACATCACATCCGACATACATGGAACAGTGGATATATTGTTTCTAACCCTTTCGAGAAGTTTATTTTCATATTGATGGCCTGCAAATGTCTTTGAAACAACCTCTAACAATAACTTGAAACACTGGAAAGACTCGTTTGACCTTGATGGGTGTGTGCAGCGTTCAGTGCTCTGCGTGGGTGGGCTAGGTGCCATGCATGTTCAGGATGCTGTGTAAGAAAGCAGGAAGAGAAAGAGAGAGAGAGAAAGGGAGGTGTCAGTGGAGTGATTGGCCACTCACCAGACAGCTGCTGGACACCAGGCTGGTCATGTGTAGTTAACAACTGAGCCTGAATCGTCTCAACCACCCGTTTGAAGCGTCGACTGGGACCTGCAGGGGACACGCAAACACAGACAACACGCTTTTGAATGTTTCGCAATCATCCTGTAGAGACTGGTACATGTGTGTCTTTTGAAATGAATGTCATTTTATGCTGATACATCCTGGGTTGATTCCCTCTAGCGTCTGCCTCATAAAGTCTATGGGATGGGGCTGGTTTTTATGTTGCATTTGGCCTACAGCTGAGTTTATGACGTGCACATGCAAAATGCATGTGACTTTAAGAACAAGATTCAATCCCTTTTGTGTAGCCAAGAGAGCAAAAACGAGGAAGGGGGGAAATGAAAAGAGAGGGACAGGGTTTGCAGTAATGGCACCAGCAGCATGGGATCTTTTTGGATTGTCCTTTGAAACACAGCAGGTTGAAAATGCATAGTGATTACCAGGAGGCAAAAAGTCCTCTTTTAGTTAAATTTTTTCCATTACCCCCTCGAGCAGTTGGTCTATTTTCAGCTTAAGAGAGGGGGAGTGTAATGGAGGAAGGGAACCGCTAGCGGAACGAGAGAGGGAAAAAAAAAATCTCTCACCACTGCGACAGACAAAGTTCAACATCATCAACCAGCCTCTCCATCACCCACACAGACACACATCGCTCTGTGTTTCTATTGGCTGCCAGCAAGTGTATGACATCAAAATGGGCTTCTCTCCGTCGGCATGGTTACCTGAGAGCAGTGTGAAAGTGACAGAGTAGATGCCGTTCTCCTTGGTGGCAGCCGTGCTTTCGGTGTAGGTGATGTCCACCTGGAACTTCACTGGTTTTTGGAACACGGTGGGGCCGGCCGTGGACTTGTATTCTGCCCGGAAACTCGTCTGAGACACCACACTGTGGCTGAGGCTGGGAATCTGAAATAAATAGACAGAATCATTAACCCCGAAATGAGCATTCTGTGACTTTTTTCTGATGTCTTTTGAAACCAATGACTTTCTTTCTTCAGAATGGATTTTTTTAAGAATATCCTGGACATTATTTTCAAAATAATGGCAATAAAGGAGGTCAGGGGCTATCAAGTTCCAAAATGGCAAAAAAAAAAAAATGCCTCAAAATGCAGATATTCACTGAGTCATGGCCCTCTATCAGAATCCAGAGTTTTGGGAAGATTGGAGAAACTTAATTTTTCGCCCAAAAAAAAAAAACGTAAGGGGTACCACTGTCGTTTTTTTTTTCGGGCCGAATTTTTGAGTTTCGATATCTCAGCTCTGGAAGGGGCTAGAGCCTCCATTTTTGCACTCAGGTCTAAGTCTCATGGCCCTCTATCAGAATCCAGAGTTTTGGGAAGATTGGAGAAACTTAATTTTTCGCCCAAAAAAAAAAAACGTAAGGGGTACCACTGTCGTTTTTTTTTTCGGGCGAATTTTGAGTTTCGATATCTCAGCTCTGGAAGGGGCTAGAGCCTCCATTTTTGCACTCAGGTCTAAGTCTCATGGCCCTCTATCAGAATCCAGAGTTTTGGGAAGATTGGAGAAACTTAATTTTTCGCCCAAAAAAAAAAAAACGTAAGGGGTACCACTGTCGTTTTTTTTTCGGGCCGAATTTTTGAGTTTCGATATCTCAGCTCTGGAAGGGCTAGAGCCTCCATTTTTGCACTCAGGTCTAAGTCTCATGGCCCTCTATCAGAATCCAGAGTTTTGGGAAGATTGGAAAACTTAATTTTTCGCCCAAAAAAAAAACGTAAGGGGTACCACTGTCGTTTTTTTTTTCGGGCCGAATTTTTGAGTTTCGATATCTCAGCTCTGGAAGGGCTAGAGCCTCCATTTTTGCACTCAGGTCTAAGTCTCATGGCCCTCTATCAGAATCCAGAGTTTTGGGAAGATTGGAAAAACTTAATTTTTCGCCCAAAAAAAAAAAACCGTAAGGGGTACCACTGTCGTTTTTTTTTCGGGCCGAATTTTTGAGTTTCGATATCTCAGCTCTGGAAGGGGCTAGAGCCTCCATTTTTGCACTCAGGTCTAAGTCTCATGGCCCTCTATCAGAATCCAGAGTTTTGGGAAGATTGGAGAAACTTAATTTTTCGCCCCAAAAAAAAAAAACGTAAGGGGTACCACTGTCGTTTTTTTTTCGGGCCGAATTTTTGAGTTTCGATATCTCAGCTCTGGAAGGGGCTAGAGCCTCCATTTTTGCACTCAGGTCTAAGTCTCATGGCCCTCTATCAGAATCCAGAGTTTTGGGAAGATTGGAGAAACTTAATTTTTCGCCCCCCAAAAAAAACGTAAGGGGTACCACTGTCGTTTTTTTTTTCGGGCCGAATTTTTGAGTTTCGATATCTCAGCTCTGGAAGGGGCTAGAGCCTCCATTTTTGCACTCAGGTCTAAGTCTCATGGCCCTCTATCAGAATCCAGAGTTTTGGGAAGATTGGAGAAACTTAATTTTTCGCCCAAAAAAAAAAACGTAAGGGGTACCACTGTCGTTTTTTTTTCGGCCGAATTTTTGAGTTTCGATATCTCAGCTCTGGAAGGGGCTAGAGCCTCCATTTTTGCACTCAGGTCTAAGTCTCATGGCCCTCTATCAGAATCCAGAGTTTTGGGAAGATTGGAGAAACTTAATTTTTCGCCCAAAAAAAAAAACGTAAGGGGTACCACTGTCGTTTTTTTTCGGGCCGAATTTTTGAGTTTCGATATCTCAGCTCTGGAAGGGGCTAGAGCCTCCATTTTTGCACTCAGGTCTAAGTCTCATGGCCCTCTATCAGAATCCAGAGTTTTGGGAAGATTGGAGAAACTTAATTTTTCGCCCAAAAAAAAAAAAACGTAAGGGGTACCACTGTCGTTTTTTTTCGGGCCGAATTTTTGAGTTTCGATATCTCAGCTCTGGAAGGGGCTAGAGCCTCCATTTTTGCACTCAGGTCTAAGTCTCATGGCCCTCTATCAGAATCCAGAGTTTTGGAAGATTGGAGAAACTTAATTTTTCGCCCCCCAAAAAAAAACGTAAGGGGTACCACTGTCGTTTTTTTTTTTCGGGCCGAATTTTTGAGTTTCGATATCTCAGCTCTGGAAGGGGCTAGAGCCTCCATTTTTGCACTCAGGTCTAAGTCTCATGGCCCTCTATCAGAATCCAGAGTTTTGGGAAGATTGGAGAAACTTAATTTTTCGCCCAAAAAAAAAAAACGTAAGGGGTACCACTGTCGTTTTTTTTTCGGGCCGAATTTTTGAGTTTCGATATCTCAGCTCTGGAAGGGGCTAGAGCCTCCATTTTTGCACTCAGGTCTAAGTCTCATGGCCCTCTATCAGAATCCAGAGTTTTGGAAGATTGGAGAAACTTAATTTTTCGCCCAAAAAAAAAAAAACGTAAGGGGTACCACTGTCGTTTTTTTTTTCGGGCCGAATTTTTGAGTTTCGATATCTCAGCTCTGGAAGGGCTAGAGCCTCCATTTTTGCACTCAGGTCTAAGTCTCATGGCCCTCTATCAGAATCCAGAGTTTTGGAAGATTGGAGAAACTTAATTTTTCGCCCAAAAAAAAAAACGTAAGGGGTACCACTGTCGTTTTTTTTTCGGGCCGAATTTTTGAGTTTCGATATCTCAGCTCTGGAAGGGGCTAGAGCCTCCATTTTTGCACTCAGGTCTAAGTCTCATGGCCCTCTATCAGAATCCAGAGTTGGGAAGATTGGAGAAACTTAATTTTTCGCCCAAAAAAAAAAAACGTAAGGGGTACCACTGTCGTTTTTTTTCGGGTCGAAATTTTTGAGTTTCGATATCTCAGCTCTGGAAGGGGCTAGAGCCTCCATTTTTGCACTCAGGTCTAAGTCTCATGGCCCTCTATCAGAATCCAGAGTTTTGGGAAGATTGGAGAAACTTAATTTTTCGCCCAAAAAAAAACGTAAGGGTACCACTGTCGTTTTTTTTTCGGGCCGAATTTTTGAGTTTCGATATCTCAGCTCTGGAAGGGGCTAGAGCCTCCATTTTTGCACTCAGGTCTAAGTCTCATGGCCCTCTATCAGAATCCAGAGTTTTGGGAAGATTGGAGAATTTTTTCGCCCAAAAAAAAAAAAACGTAAGGGGTACCACTGTCGTTTTTTTTTTCGGGTCGAATTTTTGAGTTTCGATATCTCAGCTCTGGAAGGGGCTAGAGCCTCCATTTTTGCACTCAGGTCTAAGTCTCATGGCCCTCTATCAGAATCCAGAGTTTGGGAAGATTGGAGAAACTTAATTTTTCGCCCAAAAAAAAAAAAACGGGGTACCACTGTCGTTTTTTTTTTCGGGCCGATTTTTGAGTTTCGATATCTCAGCTCTGGAAGGGGCTAGAGCCTCCATTTTGCACTCAGGTCTAAGTCTCATGGCCCTCTATCAGAATCCAGAGTTTTGGGAAGATTGGGAGAAACTTAATTTTTCGCCCAAAAAAAAAACGTAAGGGGTACACACACTGTCGTTTTTTTTTCGGGCCCAATTTTTGAGTTTCGATATCTCAGCTCTGGAAGGGGCTAGAGCCTCCATTTTTGCACTCAGGTCCTAAGTCTCAA
>NW_024121111.1:22038386-22050744 GCF_016745375.1 Pimephales promelas
CACAGAGGCTAAACAGAGGATTTTTGGCTCACCATAAAAATTGTAATTATACCAATTATATTTGTAGTTACCATATTCCAGATTTGAATGCATCAGGTTACATCCAATATGAACTGACCTATTCAAATCCAGGCTTATGGCATTTTATAAAAAAAAAGGAAGAAGAAAGAAAGCAGCTGAAATTGCAAATGAGCTATGGGAACTATACAATTATATGCGTTATTTATAGTTCCTAAATCTTGTGCGTGTTAGCAGGACTACATTTTTGGCAATGATGGCTAATGACTACTCTTCCTTAAAAACAACTATTAATCCTATAGTAAACCCAAACTGTTTTAAAACTCATTTTGTATTTACAGGGACCTACATAAGTAGGTCACACTGAGCAAACTAGCCCCTTTAGTATTCTACCCCTCACAGTGATTCTACAGATGATTATTTCTACTGTAAAACGTCCCAAATGATGAACATAAAAGAAGTATTTAGAAAGCAGAGGTGCTGAGATGCATGTTAAAACGTAAAAGCTCAACATTATCTTCAAATAGAAAACCTGATATAACAGATTCATAAGAGCTGCTGATTAAATGTCTAAATTAATGAGGCCTTTCACCAAAGTGATTCAGATGCAACAATTGACCACAAAGCAAAGTAGTAGTGATGCAAGAATCGAATACGGAGAGAAAAAACAACATGAAGTATGCATGAAGCTTCATCTCTCTAGAGATTTTAAATTGAAACTTTTATGGATTGTCCTATCAAGTGAGTTCATGCACACACATAAACACATCTGTGCATATTTTAAATTTAAAGGGGTTGTTCACCCAAAAATGAAAATTATGGGTGAATTATAATTTACTCGTCCAAACACAAGACTTTTGTTTTGTAAAATTGAAAGTCAATTGAAAGTCCATGCAACCAAAACTTTGACATGTCAAAAGTACAAAAATAGATTGTAAAAATAATCTTTATTAATCAAGCATTTTAACCCAAGTCTTCAAAATAATAATAATAATAATAATAATAATAATAATAAATGTAAAAAAAATTGTGTCTCTTCTACTTTTTGATGCGCTAAAGATAAGCGTTTCAAAGAGGAATGATTAAAAGTTTGGAACAACGTGAGAGTGAGTAAATGAGGTCAGAAGTAATTTTTTTGGGTGAACTACCCCTTTAAAGAGTCTCTGTGTATAAGTCCCACATATTGGACACCGTGTGTATGATAACAAAAGTGGCATACACCGTGGCAGGAGTGAATAAACCTCTTACCACACTTTGAACGCTTTCCTGTCAAAGGAACATGACATATTACTGTAACATGTCCGATCAAATAAAATATTCAGCCTATATGCGCTGATTTCACCCAGCCGCCATTTTGAAATCGAAAGCGAGGCTCCGGTGGGAAGAACCCAGGAAGTACAGACAGAGAACAATGCCTTGGACTACCAACCTGAAGCTGCTGCCGTGATTTACACTATTGGATGTTAATATCCAATATAGGATATGTATATAGTTTGTTCCTGCTTCTTTTTTTTATGATCTGAATTATATATTATATATATATATGATTCCTTTTGATTATATATGATTCTCCTATGATTAAAGGCAACAACTTCCGGTTTTCTTCCCACCGGAGCCATTTCAAAAAGGCGGCTGCATGAAATCAGCGTGATGACATTCGCAATGCACCCCACTGATTTTACAGTAAAGACACAAACTCAGTGATTCGACCTTCTTGCACAGATATTTATTGCGTGGCCACATCTGTTGAGAGTGAAGCATGCTGGTGATCAGTGCTGTGCAGGTCTGCACACGGTCAGTAAGGACAGCACACTCAAGCTCACGTGCCCATTCACTCAACAGCCACCATGACCATGAGCCATGGGAGAGCAGGGGGTGAAGGGCAAAGCCAGGGGGAAGGGATGGATGTGATTGACAGGGTGAGAGGATGGAACGATGGCTACGCTGGCGATGGGTCGTGATCCTGATAACAGCTCTTCTTTAAGACAGTCCAAATGCACAATACAATTTCGTAAATTCTGTTTCCCACATCTTTTATAGAATAAGGCATTAAGATAGAGGGGGTTTGTTTGAAATGGCATACTACAAAAATGATACTATTTTTGCAGTATGCAGAATGTAGGCTATATTGTCCATAATCATTTTCTTTATGAAACATGGAATACATAGATGACTTGTTACATTTACATTTGCTAAGGTCTGCAGTTTACAACCAGAGCACAGTTACAGGCATTGTACCAACCTCACTATACAAAATGTCCAAATTGACCTTCCATTTCAAAGGTAATGAATGAAACAGTATACTACACAGTGTCTCCAAGCAAGCACCTTTGCGTTTAGAAAGACGTTTAATAGCCTAACACAGCCCTGACAGCTAGGCTAAAACAAGGCAAAATTTGTCAGTGAAAATATTAAAGACGTCGAAACCATAGCCCAAGAATAGACGCACAGGCTTCACATAGACCATGTCAAAGAAATGAAACCAAACACCTTGTATTCACTGTTGACTTTGCTTACATTATGGAATATCATCTATATCGAAAGTTATTTAGGCAAAACCAACATATAACCAAATTGAATGTTATTAATGCTAGAATTGGGTTACTCATAGCCCTACTACATCGGGTCTATAGTTAGTCGAGATGGTGTTATTGCTTGCTGGGGTGCCTAATATTTTTAAAAGATATGTGAAACCAAAAGCATCCAATTTTTTAAATAAAATAAAAACAAAAATGTTGAAAAATGTAGTTAATATTGCTTACAGTTAAATGATATATATATATATATATATATATATATATATATATATATATGAATTCCAATACACTGGAAATGGAAGTTGAACATTGCATTGTGGGATACAGTACCCGATGCAGTGTGAACACTTTGGCATATGTCATCCAAGTCATCCAGGTATTTAATGAACATGGAAAAATGTACATATTGTGCACAGTAGACATACGATAATGCAGAATTGATATACCAAACTCTCTTTTCTGTATTACTACTTTTATTGCTTTTGGACAGAATGGATTTGGAGCTGTCCAGCAGAGGGAGCTGTAACAGGCTCTTCACCATGTGCACATTTTGACAGTATGAGAAGACAGGCGAAGGATTTCTCTGTTCTCTTATTTCATCATCTCCAGCAGGAACCACAGTCTAGCCCATCACATTTCTGCTCGTAAAACCAACAGTTTGAAGCCACATTTTAACATTTAACTGGGACACAGGTTTGATTTGAATATCTCCAAAACATTTCCTGGATATGGATATAAACCCTGGATAATACACGCGAGTGTGCTCTAGCATGCTCTGTGAGTGTGTGTGACTGCTAAGGAGAGTGTGTGCATGTGTGCCAGTGCCTTGCAATGCGGTTCTGTGCAATGTTCTTTGATAAGGTCAAACGTGTATTTCCAGCACCTTTGAATAAGACATCACATCCGACATACATGGAACAGTGGATATATTGTTTCTAACCCTTTCGAGAAGTTTATTTTCATATTGATGGCCTGCAAATGTCTTTGAAACAACCTCTAACAATAACTTGAAACACTGGAAAGACTCGTTTGACCTTGATGGGTGTGTGCAGCGTTCAGTGCTCTGCGTGGGTGGGCTAGGTGCCATGCATGTTCAGGATGCTGTGTAAGAAAGCAGGAAGAGAAAGAGAGAGAGAGAGAAAGAGAAAGGGAGGTGTCAGTGGAGTGATTGGCCACTCACCAGACAGCTGCTGGACACCAGGCTGGTCATGTGTAGTTAACAACTGAGCCTGAATCGTCTCAACCACCCGTTTGAAGCGTCGACTGGGACCTGCAGGGGACACGCAAACACAGACAACACGCTTTTGAATGTTTCGCAATCATCCTGTAGAGACTGGTACATGTGTGTCTTTTGAAATGAATGTCATTTTATGCTGATACATCCTGGGTTGATTCCCTCTAGCGTCTGCCTCATAAAGTCTATGGGATGGGGCTGGTTTTTATGTTGCATTTGGCCTAAAGCTGAGTTTATGACGTGCACATGCAAAATGCATGTGACTTTAAGAACAAGATTCAATCCCTTTTGTGTAGCCAAGAGAGCAAAAACGAGGAAGGGGGGAAATGAAAAGAGAGGGACAGGGTTTGCAGTAATGGCACCAGCAGCATGGGATCTTTTTGGATTGTCCTTTGAAACACAGCAGGTTGAAAATGCATAGTGATTACCAGGAGGCAAAAAGTCCTCTTTTAGTTAAATTTTTTCCATTACCCCCTCGAGCAGTTGGTCTATTTTCAGCTTAAGAGAGGGGGAGTGTAATGGAGGAAGGGAACCGCTAGCGGAACGAGAGAGGGAAAAAAAAATCTTTCACCACTGCGACAGACAAAGTTCAACATCATCAACCAGCCTCTCCATCACCCACACACACACACATCGCTCTGTGTTTCTATTGGCTGCCAGCAAGTGTATGACATCAAAATGGGCTTCTCTCCGTCGGCATGGTTACCTGAGAGCAGTGTGAAAGTGACAGAGTAGATGCCGTTCTCCTTGGTGGCAGCCGTGCTTTCGGTGTAGGTGATGTCCACCTGGAACTTCACTGGTTTTTGGAACACGGTGGGGCCGGCCGTGGACTTGTATTCTGCCCGGAAACTCGTCTGAGACACCACACTGTGGCTGAGGCTGGGAATCTGAAATAAATAGACAGAATCATTAACCCCGAAATGAGCATTCTGTGACTTTTTACTGATGTCTTTTGAAACCAATGACTTTCTTTCTTCAGAATGGATTTTTTTAAGAATATCCTGGACATTATTTTCAAAATAATGGCAATGAAGGAGGTCAGGGGCTATCAAGTTCCAAAATGGCAAAAAAAAAAAAAATGCCTCAAAATGCAGATATTCACTGAGTCATGGCCCTCTATCAGAATCCAGAGTTTTGGGAAGATTGGAGAAACTTAATTTTTCGCCCAAAAAAAAAAAACGTAAGGGGTACCACTGTCGTTTTTTTTTTCGGGCCGAATTTTTGAGTTTCGATATCTCAGCTCTGGAAGGGGCTAGAGCCTCCATTTTTGCACTCAGGTCTAAGTCTCATGGCCCTCTATCAGAATCCAGAGTTTTGGGAAGATTGGAGAAACTTAATTTTTCGCCCAAAAAAAAAAAACGTAAGGGGTACCACTGTCGTTTTTTTTTTCGGGCCGAATTTTTGAGTTTCGATATCTCAGCTCTGGAAGGGGCTAGAGCCTCCATTTTTGCACTCAGGTCTAAGTCTCATGGCCCTCTATCAGAATCCAGAGTTTTGGGAAGATTGGAGAAACTTAATTTTTCGCCCAAAAAAAAAAAACGTAAGGGGTACCACTGTCGTTTTTTTTTCGGGCCGAATTTTTGAGTTTCGATATCTCAGCTCTGGAAGGGGCTAGAGCCTCCATTTTTGCACTCAGGTCTAAGTCTCATGGCCCTCTATCAGAATCCAGAGTTTTGGGAAGATTGGAGAAACTTAATTTTTCGCCCAAAAAAAAAAACGTAAGGGGTACCACTGTCGTTTTTTTTTTCGGGCCGAATTTTTGAGTTTCGATATCTCAGCTCTGGAAGGGGCTAGAGCCTCCATTTTTGCACTCAGGTCTAAGTCTCATGGCCCTCTATCAGAATCCAGAGTTTTGGGAAGATTGGAGAAACTTAATTTTTCGCCCAAAAAAAAAAACGTAAGGGGTACCACTGTCGTTTTTTTTTCGGGCCGAATTTTTGAGTTTCGATATCTCAGCTCTGGAAGGGGCTAGAGCCTCCATTTTTGCACTCAGGTCTAAGTCTCATGGCCCTCTATCAGAATCCAGAGTTTTGGGAAGATTGGAGAAACTTAATTTTTCGCCCAAAAAAAAAAAAACGTAAGGGGTACCACTGTCGTTTTTTTTTCGGGCCGAATTTTTGAGTTTCGATATCTCAGCTCTGGAAGGGGCTAGAGCCTCCATTTTTGCACTCAGGTCTAAGTCTCATGGCCCTCTATCAGAATCCAGAGTTTTGGGAAGATTGGAGAAACTTAATTTTTCGCCCAAAAAAAAAAACGTAAGGGGTACCACTGTCGTTTTTTTTTTCGGGCCGAATTTTTGAGTTTCGATATCTCAGCTCTGGAAGGGGCTAGAGCCTCCATTTTTGCACTCAGGTCTAAGTCTCATGGCCCTCTATCAGAATCCAGAGTTTTGGGAAGATTGGAGAAACTTAATTTTTCGCCCAAAAAAAAAAAACGTAAGGGGTACCACTGTCGTTTTTTTTTCGGGCCGAATTTTTGAGTTTCGATATCTCAGCTCTGGAAGGGGCTAGAGCCTCCATTTTTGCACTCAGGTCTAAGTCTCATGGCCCTCTATCAGAATCCAGAGTTTTGGGAAGATTGGAGAAACTTAATTTTTCGCCCAAAAAAAAAAAACGTAAGGGGTACCACTGTCGTTTTTTTTTCGGGCCGAATTTTTGAGTTTCGATATCTCAGCTCTGGAAGGGGCTAGAGCCTCCATTTTTGCACTCAGGTCTAAGTCTCATGGCCCTCTATCAGAATCCAGAGTTTTGGGAAGATTGGAGAAACTTAATTTTTCGCCCAAAAAAAAAAACGTAAGGGGTACCACTGTCGTTTTTTTTTCGGGCCGAATTTTTGAGTTTCGATATCTCAGCTCTGGAAGGGGCTAGAGCCTCCATTTTTGCACTCAGGTCTAAGTCTCATGGCCCTCTATCAGAATCCAGAGTTTTGGGAAGATTGGAGAAACTTAATTTTTCGCCCAAAAAAAAAACGTAAGGGGTACCACTGTCGTTTTTTTTTTCGGGCCGAATTTTTGAGTTTCGATATCTCAGCTCTGGAAGGGGCTAGAGCCTCCATTTTTGCACTCAGGTCTAAGTCTCATGGCCCTCTATCAGAATCCAGAGTTTTGGGAAGATTGGAGAAACTTAATTTTTCGCCCAAAAAAAAAAAACGTAAGGGGTACCACTGTCGTTTTTTTTTCGGGCCGAATTTTTGAGTTTCGATATCTCAGCTCTGGAAGGGGCTAGAGCCTCCATTTTTGCACTCAGGTCTAAGTCTCATGGCCCTCTATCAGAATCCAGAGTTTTGGGAAGATTGGAGAAACTTAATTTTTCGCCCAAAAAAAAAAAACGTAAGGGGTACCACTGTCGTTTTTTTTTTCGGGCCGAATTTTTGAGTTTCGATATCTCAGCTCTGGAAGGGGCTAGAGCCTCCATTTTTGCACTCAGGTCTAAGTCTCATGGCCCTCTATCAGAATCCAGAGTTTTGGGAAGATTGGAGAAACTTAATTTTTCGCCCAAAAAAAAAAAACGTAAGGGGTACCACTGTCGTTTTTTTTTCGGGCCGAATTTTTGAGTTTCGATATCTCAGCTCTGGAAGGGGCTAGAGCCTCCATTTTTGCACTCAGGTCTAAGTCTCATGGCCCTCTATCAGAATCCAGAGTTTTGGGAAGATTGGAGAAACTTAATTTTTCGCCCAAAAAAAAAAAACGTAAGGGGTACCACTGTCGTTTTTTTTTCGGGCCGAATTTTTGAGTTTCGATATCTCAGCTCTGGAAGGGGCTAGAGCCTCCATTTTTGCACTCAGGTCTAAGTCTCATGGCCCTCTATCAGAATCCAGAGTTTTGGGAAGATTGGAGAAACTTAATTTTTCGCCCAAAAAAAAAAACGTAAGGGGTACCACTGTCGTTTTTTTTTCGGGCCGAATTTTTGAGTTTCGATATCTCAGCTCTGGAAGGGGCTAGAGCCTCCATTTTTGCACTCAGGTCTAAGTCTCATGGCCCTCTATCAGAATCCAGAGTTTTGGGAAGATTGGAGAAACTTAATTTTTCGCCCAAAAAAAAAAAACGTAAGGGGTACCACTGTCGTTTTTTTTTTCGGGCCGAATTTTTGAGTTTCGATATCTCAGCTCTGGAAGGGGCTAGAGCCTCCATTTTTGCACTCAGGTCTAAGTCTCATGGCCCTCTATCAGAATCCAGAGTTTTGGGAAGATTGGAGAAACTTAATTTTTCGCCCAAAAAAAAAAAACGTAAGGGGTACCACTGTCGTTTTTTTTTTCGGGCCGAATTTTTGAGTTTCGATATCTCAGCTCTGGAAGGGGCTAGAGCCTCCATTTTTGCACTCAGGTCTAAGTCTCATGGCCCTCTATCAGAATCCAGAGTTTTGGGAAGATTGGAGAAACTTAATTTTTCGCCCAAAAAAAAAAAACGTAAGGGGTACCACTGTCGTTTTTTTTTCGGGCCGAATTTTTGAGTTTCGATATCTCAGCTCTGGAAGGGGCTAGAGCCTCCATTTTTGCACTCAGGTCTAAGTCTCATGGCCCTCTATCAGAATCCAGAGTTTTGGGAAGATTGGAGAAACTTAATTTTTCGCCCAAAAAAAAAAACGTAAGGGGTACCACTGTCGTTTTTTTTTTCGGGCCGAATTTTTGAGTTTCGATATCTCAGCTCTGGAAGGGGCTAGAGCCTCCATTTTTGCACTCAGGTCTAAGTCTCATGGCCCTCTATCAGAATCCAGAGTTTTGGGAAGATTGGAGAAACTTAATTTTTCGCCCAAAAAAAAAAAACGTAAGGGGTACCACTGTCGTTTTTTTTTCGGGCCGAATTTTTGAGTTTCGATATCTCAGCTCTGGAAGGGGCTAGAGCCTCCATTTTTGCACTCAGGTCTAAGTCTCATGGCCCTCTATCAGAATCCAGAGTTTTGGGAAGATTGGAGAAACTTAATTTTTCGCCCAAAAAAAAAAACGTAAGGGGTACCACTGTCGTTTTTTTTTCGGGCCGAATTTTTGAGTTTCGATATCTCAGCTCTGGAAGGGGCTAGAGCCTCCATTTTTGCACTCAGGTCTAAGTCTCATGGCCCTCTATCAGAATCCAGAGTTTTGGGAAGATTGGAGAAACTTAATTTTTCGCCCAAAAAAAAAAAACGTAAGGGGTACCACTGTCGTTTTTTTTTTCGGGCCGAATTTTTGAGTTTCGATATCTCAGCTCTGGAAGGGGCTAGAGCCTCCATTTTTGCACTCAGGTCTAAGTCTCATGGCCCTCTATCAGAATCCAGAGTTTTGGGAAGATTGGAGAAACTTAATTTTTCGCCCAAAAAAAAAAACGTAAGGGGTACCACTGTCGTTTTTTTTTTCGGGCCGAATTTTTGAGTTTCGATATCTCAGCTCTGGAAGGGGCTAGAGCCTCCATTTTTGCACTCAGGTCTAAGTCTCATGGCCCTCTATCAGAATCCAGAGTTTTGGGAAGATTGGAGAAACTTAATTTTTCGCCCAAAAAAAAAAACGTAAGGGGTACCACTGTCGTTTTTTTTTCGGGCCGAATTTTTGAGTTTCGATATCTCAGCTCTGGAAGGGGCTAGAGCCTCCATTTTTGCACTCAGGTCTAAGTCTCATGGCCCTCTATCAGAATCCAGAGTTTTGGGAAGATTGGAGAAACTTAATTTTTCGCCCAAAAAAAAAAAACGTAAGGGGTACCACTGTCGTTTTTTTTTCGGGCCGAATTTTTGAGTTTCGATATCTCAGCTCTGGAAGGGGCTAGAGCCTCCATTTTTGCACTCAGGTCTAAGTCTCATGGCCCTCTATCAGAATCCAGAGTTTTGGGAAGATTGGAGAAACTTAATTTTTCGCCCCAAAAAAAAAAACGTAAGGGGTACCACTGTCGTTTTTTTTTTCGGGCCGAATTTTTGAGTTTCGATATCTCAGCTCTGGAAGGGGCTAGAGCCTCCATTTTTGCACTCAGGTCTAAGTCTCATGGCCCTCTATCAGAATCCAGAGTTTTGGGAAGATTGGAGAAACTTAATTTTTCGCCCAAAAAAAAAAAACGTAAGGGGTACCACTGTCGTTTTTTTTTTCGGGCCGAATTTTTGAGTTTCGATATCTCAGCTCTGGAAGGGGCTAGAGCCTCCATTTTTGCACTCAGGTCTAAGTCTCATGGCCCTCTATCAGAATCCAGAGTTTTGGGAAGATTGGAGAAACTTAATTTTTCGCCCAAAAAAAAAAAACGTAAGGGGTACCACTGTCGTTTTTTTTTCGGGCCGAATTTTTGAGTTTCGATATCTCAGCTCTGGAAGGGGCTAGAGCCTCCATTTTTGCACTCAGGTCTAAGTCTCATGGCCCTCTATCAGAATCCAGAGTTTTGGGAAGATTGGAGAAACTTAATTTTTCGCCCAAAAAAAAAACGTAAGGGGTACCACTGTCGTTTTTTTTTTCGGGCCGAATTTTTGAGTTTCGATATCTCAGCTCTGGAAGGGGCTAGAGCCTCCATTTTTGCACTCAGGTCTAAGTCTCATGGCCCTCTATCAGAATCCAGAGTTTTGGGAAGATTGGAGAAACTTAATTTTTCGCCCAAAAAAAAAAACGTAAGGGGTACCACTGTCGTTTTTTTTTTCGGGCCGAATTTTTGAGTTTCGATATCTCAGCTCTGGAAGGGGCTAGAGCCTCCATTTTTGCACTCAGGTCTAAGTCTCATGGCCCTCTATCAGAATCCAGAGTTTTGGGAAGATTGGAGAAACTTAATTTTTCGCCCAAAAAAAAAAACGTAAGGGGTACCACTGTCGTTTTTTTTTCGGGCCGAATTTTTGAGTTTCGATATCTCAGCTCTGGAAGGGGCTAGAGCCTCCATTTTTGCACTCAGGTCTAAGTCTCATGGCCCTCTATCAGAATCCAGAGTTTTGGGAAGATTGGAGAAACTTAATTTTTCGCCCAAAAAAAAAAACGTAAGGGGTACCACTGTCGTTTTTTTTTTCGGGCCGAATTTTTGAGTTTCGATATCTCAGCTCTGGAAGGGGCTAGAGCCTCCATTTTTGCACTCAGGTCTAAGTCTCATGGCCCTCTATCAGAATCCAGAGTTTTGGGAAGATTGGAGAAACTTAATTTTTCGCCCAAAAAAAAAAACGTAAGGGGTACCACTGTCGTTTTTTTTTCGGGCCGAATTTTTGAGTTTCGATATCTCAGCTCTGGAAGGGGCTAGAGCCTCCATTTTTGCACTCAGGTCTAAGTCTCATGGCCCTCTATCAGAATCCAGAGTTTTGGGAAGATTGGAGAAACTTAATTTTTCGCCCAAAAAAAAAAAACGTAAGGGGTACCACTGTCGTTTTTTTTTCGGGCCGAATTTTTGAGTTTCGATATCTCAGCTCTGGAAGGGGCTAGAGCCTCCATTTTTGCACTCAGGTCTAAGTCTCATGGCCCTCTATCAGAATCCAGAGTTTTGGGAAGATTGGAGAAACTTAATTTTTCGCCCAAAAAAAAAAACGTAAGGGGTACCACTGTCGTTTTTTTTTTCGGGCCGAATTTTTGAGTTTCGATATCTCAGCTCTGGAAGGGGCTAGAGCCTCCATTTTTGCACTCAGGTCTAAGTCTCATGGCCCTCTATCAGAATCCAGAGTTTGGGAAGATTGGAGAAACTTAATTTTTCGCCCAAAAAAAAAAACGTAAGGGGTACCACTGTCGTTTTTTTTTCGGGCCGAATTTTTGAGTTTCGATATCTCAGCTCTGGAAGGGGCTAGAGCCTCCATTTTTGCACTCAGGTCTAAGTCTCATGGCCCTCTATCAGAATCCAGAGTTTTGGGAAGATTGGAGAAACTTAATTTTTCGTCCAAAAAAAAAAACGTAAGGGGTACCACTGTCGTTTTTTTTTTCGGGCCGAATTTTTGAGTTTCGATATCTCAGCTCTGGAAGGGGCTAGAGCCTCCATTTTTGCACTCAGGTCTAAGTCTCATGGCCCTCTATCAGAATCCAGAGTTTTGGGAAGATTGGAGAAACTTAATTTTTCGCCCAAAAAAAAAACGTAAGGGGTACCACTGTCGTTTTTTTTTTCGGGCCGAATTTTTGAGTTTCGATATCTCAGCTCTGGAAGGGGCTAGAGCCTCCATTTTTGCACTCAGGTCTAAGTCTCATGGCCCTCTATCAGAATCCAGAGTTTTGGGAAGATTGGAGAAACTTAATTTTTCGCCCAAAAAAAAAAACGTAAGGGGTACCACTGTCGTTTTTTTTTCGGGCCGAATTTTTGAGTTTCGATATCTCAGCTCTGGAAGGGGCTAGAGCCTCCATTTTTGCACTCAGGTCTAAGTCTCATGGCCCTCTATCAGAATCCAGAGTTTTGGAAGATTGGAGAAACTTAATTTTTCGCCCAAAAAAAAAAACGTAAGGGGTACACTGTCGTTTTTTTCGGGCCGAATTTTTGAGTTTCGATATCTCAGCTCTGGAAGGGGCTAGAGCCTCCATTTTTGCACTCAGGTCTAAGTCTCATGGCCCTCTATCAGAATCCAGAGTTTGGGAAGATTGGAGAAACTTAATTTTTCGCCCAAAAAAAAAAAACGTAAGGGGTACCACTGTCTTTTTTTTTCGGCCGAATTTTTTGAGTTTCGATATCTCAGCT
>NW_024121111.1:22071933-22103208 GCF_016745375.1 Pimephales promelas
TTTTTCGCCCAAAAAAAAAACGTAAGGGGTACCACTGTCGTTTTTTTTCGGGCCGAATTTTTGAGTTTCGATATCTCAGCTCTGGAAGGGGCTAGAGCCTCCATTTTTGCACTCAGGTCTAAGTCTCATGGCCCTCTATCAGAATTTGGGAAGATTGGAGAACTTAATTTTTCGCCAAAAAAAAAAACGTAAGGGTACCACTGTCGTTTTTTTTTCGGGCCGAATTTTTGAGTTTCGATATCTCAGCTCTGGAAGGGGCTAGAGCCTCCATTTTTGCACTCAGGTCTAAGTCTCATGGCCCTCTATCAGAATCCAGAGTTTTGGAAGATTGGAGAAACTTAAATTTTCGCCCAAAAAAAAAAAACGTAAGGGGTACCACTGTCGTTTTTTTTTCGGGCCGAATTTTTGAGTTTCGATATCTCAGCTCTGGAAGGGGCTAGAGGCTCCATTTTTGCACTCAGGTCTAAGTCTCATGGCCCTCTATCAGAATTTGGGAAGATTGGAGAAACTTAATTTTTCGCCAAAAAAAAAACGTAAGGGGTACCACTGTCGTTTTTTTTTTCGGGCCGAATTTTTGAGTTTCGATATCTCAGCTCTGGAAGGGGCTAGACCTCCATTTTTGCACTCAGGTCTAAGTCTCATGGCCCTCTATCAGAATTTGGAAGATTGGAGAAACTTAATTTTTCGCCCAAAAAAAAAACGTAAGGGAGTACCACTGTCGTTTTTTTTCGGGCCGAATTTTTGAGTTTTCGATATCTCAGCTCTGGAAGGGGCTAGAGCTCCATTTTTGCACTCAGGTCTAAGTCTCATGGCCCTCTATCAGAATCCAGAGTTTGGAAGATTGGAGAAACTTAATTTTTCCGCCCCAAAAAAAACGTAAGGGTACCACTGTCGTTTTTTTTTTCGGGCCGAATTTTTGAGTTTCGATATCTCAGCTCTGGAAGGGGCTAGAGCCTCCATTTTTGCACTCAGGTCTAAGTCTCATGGCCTCTATCAGAATCCAGAGTTTGGGAAGATTGGAGAAACTTATTTTTCGCCCAAAAAAAAAACCGTAAGGGGTACCACTGTCGTTTTTTTTTTCGGGCCGAATTTTTGAGTTTCGATATCTCAGCTCTGGAAGGGGCTAGAGCCTCCATTTTTGCACTCAGGTCTAAGTCTCATGGCCCTCTACCAGAATTTGGGAAGATTGGAGAAACTTAATTTTTCGCCCAAAAAAAAAACGTAAGGGGTACCACTGTCGTTTTTTTTTCGGGCCGAATTTTTGAGTTTCGATATCTCAGCTCTGGAAGGGGCTAGAGCCTCCATTTTTGCACTCAGGTCTAAGTCTCATGGCCCTCTATCCAGAATTTGGGAAGATTGGAGAAACTTAATTTTTCGCCCAAAAAAAAAAACGTAAGGGGTACCACTGTCGTTTTTTTTTGGGCCGAATTTTTGAGTTTCGATATCTCAGCTCTGGAAGGGGCTAGAGCCTCCATTTTTGCACTCAGGTCTAAGTCTCATGGCCCCTATCAGAATCCAGAGTTTTGGGAAGATTGGAGAAACTTAATTTTTCGCCCAAAAAAAAAAACGTAAGGGGTACCACTGTCGTTTTTTTTTCGGGGCCGAATTTTTGAGTTTCGATATCTCAGCTCTGGAAGGGGCTAGAGCCTCCATTTTTGCACTCAGGTCTAAGTCTCATGGCCCTCTATCAGAATTTGGGAAGATTGGAGAAACTTAATTTTTCGCCCAAAAAAAAACGTAAGGGGTACCACTGTCGTTTTTTTTTTCGGGCCGAATTTTTGAGTTTCGATATCTCAGCTCTGGAAGGGGCTAGAGCCTCCATTTTTGCACTCAGGTCTAAGTCTCATGGCCCTCTATCAGAATTTTGGAAGATTGGAGAAACTTAATTTTTCGCCCAAAAAAAAAAAAAACGTAAGGGGTACCACTGTCGTTTTTTTTTTCGGGCTAATTTTTGAGTTTCGATATCTCAGCTCTGGAAGGGCTAGAGCCTCCATTTTTGCACTCAGGTCTAAGTCTCATGGCCTCTATCAGAATTTGGGAAGATTGGAGAAAACTTAATTTTTCGCCCAAAAAAAAAACGTAAGGGAACCTAGGCTGTTCGTGGGAATTTTCCCATTCATTTAAGTTGCCATTGTCTGCGTAAGCAGTCCGAGGTTTGCGAGCGCCAAATGGACGACAGAAGCTGCTTATTTGGATGGTGAGTGGGACCCTATGCGATTTCGCATATCAAGTGGCCGGCATTAGCATAAATTACCATAGGCCCTGTGTGGACGCCTCTAGGGGTGCCAGTGCGCTACCGGGGGGTCCACCAAGTGCATATGGGGTCCCCTGACCGCCTATGCTTCACCATAGTCTTCCTCAGTCCCACGGAGTGCCTATTTTGACCCCTGACCGCCTATTTTCTTCTTCACTGCCACGAAGTGCCTATGGGGTCCCCTGACCGCCTAAACTTCACCGTAGTCTTCCTCAAGTGCCACGAAGTGCCTATTTTGACCCCTAACCGCCTATCCTCTTCTTCATTGCCACGAAGAGCCTATGGGGTCCCCTGACCGCCTAAACTTCACCGTAGTCTTCCTCAAGTGCCACGAAGTGCCTATTTTGACCCCTAACCGCCTACCCTCTTCTTCATTGCCACGAAGAGCCTATGGGGTCCCCTGACCGCCTAAACTTCATCATAGTCTTCCTCAAGTGCCACGAAGTGCCTATTTTGACCCCTAACCGCCTATCTTCTTCTTCAGTGCCACGAAGTGCCTATGGGGTCCCCTGACCACCTAAACTTCACCATAGTCTTCCTCAAGTGCCACGAAGTGCCTATTTTGACCCCTAACCGCCTATCCTCTTCCTCATCTCTACAAAGTGCCCGAACTTCACCACGGTCTTCCTCATGGCCGCAGAGTGCGTATTCTGACCCCTAACCACCTGTTTTTTGGCCTTTCGGGTGGACGATGTGACAGAAGGGTCCGGTCGGCCCCAAACTGACGTGCGCGGCCCGTCACGGGCCCCTGGGACGGGTTCTAAAGTTCCGCGGCCCTCTGACCTTTTTTCGCGCTGATTGGCCACCAACTGCCCCATGCAATAAGTTGCACGTGGGACGTCAAACAAACAGGGACCAAAAGGGGTCCAAAGGTCGCGGCGGCCCCAAATTCGGCACGGAGGTAGTCGGGGGGCCCCCGGTTCTAAGTCGCGAGTTTGGTGGTTCTAGATCAGTTCTAAGTTTGTGTTTCAGCAACACGGCTTGAAGGAAACCCCGGTCGGCCCCAAACTCGCGCACGCGTCTCGTCGCTGGCCCCGGGACGGGTTCTGGAGTTCCGCGGCCCTCTGACCTTTATTAGCGCTGATTGGCCACCAACAGCCCCATGCAATAAGTTGCACGTGGGACGTCAAACAAACGGGGACCAAAAGGGGTCCGAAGGTCGCAGCGGCCCCAAATTCGGCACGGAGGTAGCCCGGGGGCCCCCGGTTCCAGATCGCGAGTTTGGTGGTTCTAGGTCGGTTCTAAGCGTGTGTTCCAGCGACACGGTTCGAAGGAAACGCCCGATAGGCCCCAAACCGACGCGCGCGTCTCGCCGCGGGCCCCTGGGACGGGTTCTAGAGTTCCGCGTCCGAAACGTCTCGTTTTCCGAGAAGAACACCCCCTTGGCCTGGAAGCGCCTATGAAGTTTGAACTGAATAAGTTGCACGTGGGAGGGCCGAAACGCAGGGGTCGAAAGGTCGCACCGCCTCCAAACCCGCCGCCCTGGTAGTCGAGGGGCCCCGGGTTCTAGATCCCGGGCCGCAGGGTTCTAGATGGGGCCCGGGCGTGTGTTTTTTCGGTGCAAAATTCTCCTCCCTTTGGCTCATTCTCACTATAAGCCTCTCAAGGAGGGCGGCCATTGATCGGACCATGTGGTCGTTGAGGGGGGGAAAGAAAGGTCCGATCGGCCCGAAATCGAAGTGCGCGTGCCGTCACGGGCCCCTGGGACGGGTTCTAGAGTTGCGCGACCCTACGACCTTTTTTCGCGCTAATTGGCCACCAACAGCCCCATGCGATAAGTTGCACGTGGGACGTCAAACAAACTGGGGCCAAAAGGGCCCGAAGGTCGCAGCGGACCCAAACTCGGCACGGCGGCGGCCGGGGGCCCCCGGTTCCAGGTCGCGAGTTTGGTGGTTCTAGATCGGTTCTAAGCGTGTGTTTCAGCAAAACGGTCGGAAGGAAACGCCCGATGGGCCCGAAACTGACACGCGGCTCTCGTCACGGGCCCCGGGGGCGGGTTCTAGAGTTCCGCGACCCTACGACCTTTCTTCGCGCTAATTGGCCACCAACAGCCCCATGCGATAAGTTGCACGTGGGACGTCAAACAAACAGTCGCCCAAAGGGGTCAAAAGGTCGCAGCGACCCCAAACTCGACGCGGCGGCACCCCGGGGGCCCCCGGTTCTAGATCCCGGGTCGCGGGGTTCTAGATCGCTTCGGAGCGCGTTTTGAGTTTTCCCCTTCAGTGGGGCATGTTAGTCTATGAGGGCCCTATGAGTGGAAGAGGCATTTGAGAGAAACTTGAACAAAGCTGGGGAAAAAAACAGCCCAGGGTTAGAGGCGCGCCCTCCGGATATGTCGTTCGGGGGCCCGAGGGGAACCGGCACGCGGTGTTTGGGGCCCGAGGGACCCCCGGGGGCCGAACGGGGCCACTGACACTTCCAACTTATCCCATTCATTTTCACAGGCGTTTGGTGGACGCGCGGCGGAAAGGTCCGATCGTTCCGAAACCGACTTATGTGTCCCGCCGCGGGCCCCCGGGACGGGTTCTAGAGTTCCGCGGCCCTCTGACCTTTTTTCGCGCTAATTGGCCACCAACTGCCCCATGCGATAAGTTGCACGTGGGACGTCAAACAAACGGGGCCGGAAGGGGTCCGAAGGTCGCAGCGGCCCAAATTCGGCACGGAGGTAGCACGGCCCCGGGGGCCCCCGGTTCTAGATCGAGAGTTTGGTGGTTCTACGTCGGTTCTAAGCGCGTGTTTCAGCGACGCGGTTCGAAGGAAACGCCCGATCGGCCCCAAACTCGCGCGCGCGCGCGTCTCGCCGCGGGCCCCGGAGACGGGTTCTAGAGTTCCGCGCCCGAAACGTCTCGTTTTCCCGAGAAGACACACCCCTTGGCCTGGAAGCGCCTATGAAGTTTGAACTGAATAAGTTGCACGTGGGAGGGCCGAAACGCAGGGGTCGAAAAGGTCGCACCGCCTCCGAACCCGCCGCCCTGGTAGTCGAGGGGCCCGGGTTCCAGATCCCGGACCGCAGGGTTCTAGATCGGTCCCGAGCGTGCGTTTTTTCGGTGCGAAATTCTCCTCCCTTTGGCTCAGTCTGTCTATATGCCCTGTGTGTGAGGGAGGGCGGCCATCGATCGGACCATGTGCTCGCCGAGGGGGGGAAGGAAAGGTCCGATCGGCCCGAAATCGAAGTGCGCGTGCCGTCACGGGCCCCTGGGACGGGTTCTAGAGTTTGCGCGACCCTACGACCTTTTTTCGCGCTAATTGGCCACCAACAGCCCCATGCGATAAGTTGCACGTGGGACGTCAAACAAACTGGCGCCAAGGGGTCCGAAGGTCGCAGCGGCCCCAAATTCGGCACGGCGGCGGACCGGGGGCCCCCGGTTCCAGATCGCGAGTTCGGTGGTTCTAGATCGGTTCTAAGCGCGTGTTTCAGCAAAACGGTCGGAAGGAAACGCCCGACGGGCCCGAAACTGACACGCGGCTCTCGTCACGGGCCCCGGGGCCGGGTTCTAGAGTTCCGCGACCCTACGACCTTTCTTCGCGCTAATTGGCCACCAACAGCCCCATGCGATAAGTTGCACGTGGGACGTCAAACAAACAGTCGCCCAAAGGGGTCAAAAGGTCGCAGCGAGCCCAAACTCGACACGGCCGCACCCCGGGGGCCCCCGGTTCTAGATCCCGGGTCGCGGGGTTCTAGATCGCTTCGGAGCGCGTTTTGAGTTTCCCCCTTCAGTGGGGCATGTTAGTCTATGAGGGCACTATGAGTGGAAGAGGCATTTGAGAGAAACTTGAACAGAGTTGGGAAAAAAAACAGCCCAGGGTTCTAGAGGCGCGCCCTCCGGATATGTCGTTCGGGGGCCCGAGGGGAACCGGCACGCGGTGTTTGGGGCCCGAGGGACCCCCGGGGGCCGAACCGGGGCCACTGACACTTCCAACTTATCCCATTCATTTTCACAGGCGTTTGGTGGACGCGCGGCGGAAAGGTCCGATCGTTCCGAAACCGACTTATGTGTCCCGCCGCGGGCCCCCGGGACGGGTTCTAGAGTTCCGCGGCCCTCTGACCTTTTTTCGCGCTAATTGGCCACCAACTGCCCCATGCGATAAGTTGCACGTGGGACGTCAAACAAACGGGGGCCGGAAGGGGTCCGAAGGTCGCAGCGGCCCCAAATTCGGCACGGAGGTAGCCCGGGGGCCCCCGGTTCTAGATCGAGAGTTTGGTGGTTCTACGTCGGTTCTAAGCGCGTGTTTCAGCGACGCGGTTCGAAGGAAACGCCCGATCGGCCCCAAACTCGCGCGCGCGTCTCGTCGCGGGCCCCGGAGACGGGTTCTAGAGTTCCGCGCCCGAAACGTCTCGTTTTCCCGAGAAGAACACCCCCTTGGCCTGGAAGCGCCTATGAAGTTTGAACTGAATAAGTTGCACGTGGGAGGGCCGAAACGCAGGGGTCGAAAGGTCGCACCGCCTCCGAACCCGCCGCCCTGGTAGTCGAGGGGCCCCGGGTTCCAGATCCCGGACCGCAGGGTTCTAGATCGGTCCCGAGCGTGCGTTTTTCCGGTGCGAAATTCTCCTCCCTTTGGCTCACTCTGTCTATATGCCTTTCTGTGTGTGAGGGAGGGCGGCCATCGATCGGACCATGTGCTCGCCGAGGGGGGGAAGGAAAGGTCCGATCGGCCCGAAATCGAAGTGCGCGTGCCGTCACGGGCCCCTGGGACGGGTTCTAGAGTTGCGCGACCCTACGACCTTTTTTCGCGCTAATTGGCCACCAACAGCCCCATGCGATAAGTTGCACGTGGGAGGTCAAACAAACTGGGGCCAAAGGGGTCAGAAGGTCGCAGCGGCCCCAAATTCGGCACGCCGGCGGTCCGGGGGCCCCCGGTTCCAGGTCGCGAGTTTGGTGGTTCTAGATCGGTTCTAAGCTGGTGTTTCAGCAAAACGGTCGGAAGGAAACGCCCGACGGGCCCGAAACTGACACGCGGCTCTCGTCACGGGCCCCGGGGCCGGGTTCTAGAGTTCCGCGACCCTACGACCTTTCTTCGCGCTAATTGGCCACCAACAGCCCCATGCGATAAGTTGCACGTGGGACGTCAAACAAACCATCGCCCAAAGGGGCCAAAAGGTCGCAGAACCTCGAAACTCGGCACGGACGACCGCCACGGGTCCCCGGATAGGGCCCCAGAGTTTCGTGGCTCTGGATGCTTCCTGAGCCCAGTAGGCCCTCTAATCCTGACTGCTGAATTGACCCTGGCAGACACATGCTCCCATAGAAGTCAATGGGAGACAGAGAGGTGCATAAAAAATAGCCAAAAATAAACTCGGCCTGTCTCGACCCAGCCCTCTCGGTATGTCGCAGGGGTCCACGTGACGCAACGTTTTGTCGAGTCTGGGGTCCCTCGGACCCCCGGGGGCCGTGCGGGAGCCACTGACACGTACAACTTATCCCATTCAAAAATTTAGGCCGTTCGTGGACAATTGGAATTCCTGGGTTCTGAAGCCTGCAAATCGCCCAGGGGGGTCCATAGATTAACATAAAATTGATTTTAATCATTTTATCATTTCTATCATATTTTATCATGAAAATGTCAAAAACGGCATCCCACCTGCAACTTATTCTACGTGGCCCCTGTAGGCTGTCTGTGGACAGTGCTTTAAAAGGTCATATTTCACACATGAAGTGGTCACTTGTGGTCAAACCTACTGCACAGGACTCGGGGGACACAGCGCAACACACTGGTGTAAATTACGACCATTAATTGTGCATAATTTGCATAAGATCATGCTGTCCACAGACAGCCTAGAGGGACCCTGTCTAATAAGTGACAGGTGGGATGCTGTTTCTGACTCTGACATTTTCAGCCGGTGAATCCTGGTCAGGAATCGGGCATTTCACCATATGTGATGAAATCCCCAATTCCTTACCAGGATTCACCGGGCGAAAAATCTCAAAGTCGAAAACAGCATCCCACAGGTAACTTATTTGACAGGGTCCCTGTAGGCTGTCCGTGGACGTGTCATTTTAAGGCTAGTTATGCATTGTCGTGAAATGCTAAGTACCCCAACATGTTGCATTGTCTCCCCTGTCCACTGTGCTGCAAGTTTTTAGTAATAAACCACTAACAATCATGAATTATGAACTAATAATGCATTGACCACAAACAGCCTAAAGAGGTCCCGTCAAATAAGTTGCAGGTGGGATGCTGTCCCACCTGCAACTTATTTGAGGTCCCAGAGGTCCCGTCAAATAAGTTGCAGGTGGGGTGCTGTCCCACCTGCAACTTATTTGACAGGGTCCCTATGGGCTGTTCGTGGACAGCACATTAAAAGCTAATATTCCAATAAATACAGCGGTTAGAAGTGGTCCACTGCACACAGGCGTCACAATGCAACACACTGATGTACAGTACAGCCATTGATTGTGTGCTATTAGCCTAAAAATGGACTGTCCACAGACAGCCTACAGGGACCCTGTCAAATAAGTTGCAGGTGGGCACAATATGTAGTCCCACTGGGACTCTCTTGTGCCCACCTGCAACTTATTTGACAGGGCCCCTGTAGGCTGTCCGTGGACGTGTCATTGTAAGGCTAGTTATGCATTGTCGTGAAATGCTAAGTACCCCAACATGTTGCATTGACTGCCCTGTCCACTGTGCTGCAAGTTTTTAGTAATAAACCACTAACAATCATGAATTATGACCTAATAATGCATTGACCACAAACAGCCTAAAGAGGTCCCGTCAAATAAGTTGCAGGTGGGATGCTGTCCCACCTGAAACTTATTTGACAGGGTCCCTGTAGGCTGTCCGTGGACGTGTCATTTTAAGGCTAGTTATGCATTGTCGTGAAATGCTAAGTACCCCAACATGTTGCATTGTCTCCCCTGTCCACTGTGCTGCAAGTTTTTAGTAATAAACCACTAACAATCATGAATTATGAACTAATAATGCATTGACCACAAACAGCCTAAAGAGGTCCCGTCAAATAAGTTGCAGGTGGTATGCTGTCCCACCTGCAACTTATTTGAGGTCCCAGAGGTCCCGTCAAATAAGTTGCAGGTGGGGTGCTGTCCCACCTGCAACTTATTTGACAGGGTCCCTATGGGCTGTTCGTGGACAGCACATTAAAAGCTAATATTCCAATAAATACAGCGGTTAGAAGTGGTCCACTGCACACAGGCGTCACAATGCAACACACTGATGTACAGTAGAGCCATTGATTGTGTGCTATTAGCCTAAAAATGGACTGTCCACAGACAGCCTACAGGGACCCTGTCAAATAAGTTGCAGGTGGGCACAATATGTAGTCCCACTGGGACTCTCTTGTGCCCACCTGCAACTTATTTGACAGGGCCCCTGTAGGCTGTCCGTGGACGTGTCATTGTAAGGCTAGTTATGCATTGTCGTGAAATGCTAAGTACCCCAACATGTTGCATTGACTGCCCTGTCCACTGTGCTGCAAGTTTTTAGTAATAAACCACTAACAATCATGAATTATGACCTAATAATGCATTGACCACAAACAGCCTAAAGAGGTCCCGTCAAATAAGTTGCAGGTGGGATGCTGTCCCACCTGAAACTTATTTGACAGGGTCCCTGTAGGCTGTCCGTGGACGTGTCATTTTAAGGCTAGTTATGCATTGTCGTGAAATGCTAAGTACCCCAACATGTTGCATTGACTGCCCTGTCCACTGTGCTGCAAGTTTTTAGTAATAAACCACTAACAATCATGAATTATGACCTAATAATGCATTGACCACAAACAGCCTAAAGAGGTCCCGTCAAATAAGTTGCAGGTGGGATGCTGTCCCACCTGAAACTTATTTGACAGGGTCCCTGTAGGCTGTCCGTGGACGTGTCATTTTAAGGCTAGTTATGCATTGTCGTGAAATGCTAAGTACCCCAACATGTTGCATTGACTGCCCTGTCCACTGTGCTGCAAGTTTTTAGTAATAAACCACTAACAATCATGAATTATGACCTAATAATGCATTGACCACAAACAGCCTAAAGAGGTCCCGTCAAATAAGTTGCAGGTGGGATGCTGTCCCACCTGAAACTTATTTGACAGGGTCCCTTTAAGCACTCCATGGACTGACCACAGACAGCCTAGAGGGACCCTGTCTAACAAGTGACAGGTGGGATGCTGTTTCTGACTCTGACACTTTCAGCCGGTGAATCCTGGTCAGGAATCGGGCATTTCACCATATGTGATGAAATCCCCAATTCCTTACCAGGATTCACCGGGCGAAAAATCTCAAAGTCGAAAAACAGCATCCCACCTGCAACTTATTTGACAGGGTCCCTGTAGGCTGTCCGTGGACGTGTCATTTTAAGGCTAGTTATGCATCATTGTGAACTGTAAAGTACCCCGACATGTTGCCCTGTCCACTGTGCTGCAAGTTTCAAGTAATAAACCACTACCAATCATGAATTATGACCTAATAATGCATTGACCACAAACAGCCTAAAGAGGTCCCGTCAAATAAGTTGCAGGTGGGATGCTGTCCCACCTGCAACTTATTTGAGGTCCCCGAGGTCCCGTCAAATAAGTTGCAGGTGGGATGCTGTCCCACCTGCAACTTATTTGAGGTCCCCGAGGTCCCGTCAAATAAGTTGCGGGTGGGGTGCTGTCCCACCTGCAACTTATTTGACAGGGTCCCTATAGGCTGTTCGTGGACAGCACCTTAAAAGCTCGTATTACATAAACACAGCGGTTATATGTGGTCCACTGCTCACAGGCCTCACTATACAACACACTGATGTACGCTACAGCCATTGATCGTGTGTTATTAGCCTAAAAATGGACTGTCCACAGACAGCCTACAGGGACCCTGTCAAATAAGTTGCAGGTGGGCACAATATGTAGTCCCATTGGGACTCTCTTGTGCCCACCTGCAACTTATTTGACAGGGTCCCTGTAAGCTGTCCGTGGACGTGTCATTTTAAGGCTGGTTATGAATCATTGTGAACTCTAAAGTACCCCAACACGTCTGATTGTATTTCCTGTGCACTGCACGGCACGTTTTAAGTGATGAAACGTTAACAATCACGAATTATGACCTAAAAGTGCATTGACCACCAACAGCCTAAAGAGGTCCCGTCAAATGAGTTGCAGGTGGGATGCTGTTTTACGTTTTGGAGTCATGACTGACAAAAGTGAATCAAAATGATTAAATATCGATTTTACGTCAATCCCCGGGCCCCCCTGAGCGATTTGCAGCCTTCAGAACCCCGGGACTCCGCTGTCCACGAACGGCCTAAATTTTTGAATGGGATAAGTTGCAGGTGGGACGTCCAGATCTCAGCCTCTGGACAGAATTCGGAGCTGAAACCTGCGCTCCTGCGCTCCTCTGGACGTGCTCAGGCAGTGCAGTGAATTTCAGGGAGTTTGGAGAAACTTGAAAATTTGACCCAAAAAATCTCAAAGGGGTACCCCTTTGAGGTTTTTTTTTTTTTTTGGGTCGAATTTTCAAGTTTCTCCAATCTCTTCCAAATTCACACCATGGGTAGGGCATGTCCAGAGGAGCGCAGGAGTGCAGGTCTCATATCCAAATTCTGTCCAGAGGCTGAGATCTGGACGTCCCACCTGCAACTTATCCCATTCAAAAATTTAGGCTGTTCGTGGACAGCGGAGTCCCGGGGTTCTGAAGGTTGCAGATCGCTCAGGGGGGCCCGGGGATTGACGTAAAATCGATATTTGATTATTTTTATGCATTTTTATCAGTCATGACTTCAAAACGTAAAACAGCATTCCACCCGTAACTCATTTGACGGGACGTGGTCTCATAGGCCGTCAGGGGGACGAATAGGCCGTTCGTGGTCACATAGGCGTTCAGGGGGACGAGTGGGCAGTTCGTGGTCAGTGGTCGGGTCCCCGGGCCGTCACCTAGATTGGCGGTGGACGCGTAGGCCTTTCTTAGTCACGTAGCCGGTCAGGGGGACGAATAGGCCGTTCGTGGTCAAGTAGGCGGACAGGGGGACGAATAGGCGGTTCGTGGTCACGTAGGCGGTCAGGGGGACGAATAGGCGGTTCGTGGTCACGTAGGCGGTCAGGGGGACGAATAGGCGGTTCGTGGTCACTTAGGCGGTCAGGGGACGAATAGGCGGTTCGTGGTCACATAGGCGGTCAGGGGGACGAATAGGCGGTTCGTGGTCACATAGGCGGTCAGGGGGACGAATAGGCGGTTCGTGGTCACGTAGGCGGTCAGGGGGACGAATAGGCGGTTCGCGGTCACGTAGGCGGTCAGGGGGACGAATAGGCGGTTCGCGGTCACGTAGGCGGTCAGGGGGACGAATAGGCCTTCCGCGGTCACGTAGGCGGTCAGGGGGACGAATAGGCGGTTCGCGGTCACGTAGGCGGTCAGGGGGACGAATAGGCGGTTCGCGGTCACGTAGGCGGTCAGGGGGACGAGTAGGCCGTCCGCGGTCACGTAGGCGGTCAGGGGGACGCGTAGGCCTTCCGCGGTCACGTAGGCGGTCAGGGGGACGAACGGGCGGTCCGCGGTCACGTAGGCGGTCAGGGGGACGGATAGGCCGTTCGCGGTCAGTGGGCGGGGCCCCGCGGTGGGCGCGGTCAGGGAATCCCCCCGAAAGGCGGTTAGGGGGACGCCGGGCGCGCCCCGCGGCAGCCCGCCCGCGGCCTATCCGGCGCGCGTCGGATAGGCTGCCCGCGTCCGCCGGGTCGCCCCCCGGTGGCGGCGGCCCGGACTGCGGGCGGGGGGCCCGGATTTCGCCGGGCTCCCGCGGGGCCCCCCTCGGGCGGGGGCCCCGGCGACGCCTCGGGGCGGCTCCGCGCGGGCCGGGGCCCGGCCCGGCGCCGCCGGCGGGCCCCGAAAAATCGCCTTGGGGGCGTCGCGCGCGGGTCCGCTAACCTCCTACCACCGACCGCACTTTAGGCCGTCCGAGGACCCCCGCCCTAACCCGGCGGCCTAAAGGGCGTAAGGGGTACCACTGTCGTTTTTTTTTCGGGCCGAATTTTTGAGTTTCGATATCTCAGCTCTGGAAGGGGCTAGAGCCTCCATTTTTGCACTCAGGTCTAAGTCTCATGGCCCTCTATCAGAATTTGGGAAGATTGGAGAAACTTAATTTTTCGCCCAAAAAAAAAACGTAAGGGGTACCACTGTCGTTTTTTTTTTCGGGCCGAATTTTTGAGTTTCGATATCTCAGCTCTGGAAGGGGCTAGAGCCTCCATTTTTGCACTCAGGTCTAAGTCTCATGGCCCTCTATCAGAATTTGGGAAGATTGGAGAAACTTAATTTTTCGCCCAAAAAAAAAAACGTAAGGGGTACCACTGTCGTTTTTTTTTCGGGCCGAATTTTTGAGTTTCGATATCTCAGCTCTGGAAGGGGCTAGAGCCTCCATTTTTGCACTCAGGTCTAAGTCTCATGGCCCTCTATCAGAATTTGGGAAGATTGGAGAAACTTAATTTTTCGCCCAAAAAAAAAACGTAAGGGGTACCACTGTCGTTTTTTTTTTCGGGCCGAATTTTTGAGTTTCGATATCTCAGCTCTGGAAGGGGCTAGAGCCTCCATTTTTGCACTCAGGTCTAAGTCTCATGGCCCTCTATCAGAATTTGGGAAGATTGGAGAAACTTAATTTTTCGCCCAAAAAAAAAAACGTAAGGGGTACCACTGTCGTTTTTTTTTTCGGGCCGAATTTTTGAGTTTCGATATCTCAGCTCTGGAAGGGGCTAGAGCCTCCATTTTTGCACTCAGGTCTAAGTCTCATGGCCCTCTATCAGAATTTGGGAAGATTGGAGAAACTTAATTTTTCGCCCAAAAAAAAAACGTAAGGGGTACCACTGTCGTTTTTTTTTCGGGCCGAATTTTTGAGTTTCGATATCTCAGCTCTGGAAGGGGCTAGAGCCTCCATTTTTGCACTCAGGTCTAAGTCTCATGGCCCTCTATCAGAATTTGGGAAGATTGGAGAAACTTAATTTTTCGCCCAAAAAAAAAACGTAAGGGGTACCACTGTCGTTTTTTTTTCGGGCCGAATTTTTGAGTTTCGATATCTCAGCTCTGGAAGGGGCTAGAGCCTCCATTTTTGCACTCAGGTCTAAGTCTCATGGCCCTCTATCAGAATTTGGGAAGATTGGAGAAACTTAATTTTTCGCCCAAAAAAAAAAACGTAAGGGGTACCACTGTCGTTTTTTTTTCGGGCCGAATTTTTGAGTTTCGATATCTCAGCTCTGGAAGGGGCTAGAGCCTCCATTTTTGCACTCAGGTCTAAGTCTCATGGCCCTCTATCAGAATTTGGGAAGATTGGAGAAACTTAATTTTTCGCCCAAAAAAAAAAACGTAAGGGGTACCACTGTCGTTTTTTTTTCGGGCCGAATTTTTGAGTTTCGATATCTCAGCTCTGGAAGGGGCTAGAGCCTCCATTTTTGCACTCAGGTCTAAGTCTCATGGCCCTCTATCAGAATTTGGGAAGATTGGAGAAACTTAATTTTTCGCCCAAAAAAAAAACGTAAGGGGTACCACTGTCGTTTTTTTTTCGGGCCGAATTTTTGAGTTTCGATATCTCAGCTCTGGAAGGGGCTAGAGCCTCCATTTTTGCACTCAGGTCTAAGTCTCATGGCCCTCTATCAGAATTTGGGAAGATTGGAGAAACTTAATTTTTCGCCCAAAAAAAAAAACGTAAGGGGTACCACTGTCGTTTTTTTTTCGGGCCGAATTTTTGAGTTTCGATATCTCAGCTCTGGAAGGGGCTAGAGCCTCCATTTTTGCACTCAGGTCTAAGTCTCATGGCCCTCTATCAGAATTTGGGAAGATTGGAGAAACTTAATTTTTCGCCCAAAAAAAAAAACGTAAGGGGTACCACTGTCGTTTTTTTTTCGGGCCGAATTTTTGAGTTTCGATATCTCAGCTCTGGAAGGGGCTAGAGCCTCCATTTTTGCACTCAGGTCTAAGTCTCATGGCCCTCTATCAGAATTTGGGAAGATTGGAGAAACTTAATTTTTCGCCCAAAAAAAAAACGTAAGGGGTACCACTGTCGTTTTTTTTTCGGGCCGAATTTTTGAGTTTCGATATCTCAGCTCTGGAAGGGGCTAGAGCCTCCATTTTTGCACTCAGGTCTAAGTCTCATGGCCCTCTATCAGAATTTGGGAAGATTGGAGAAACTTAATTTTTCGCCCAAAAAAAAAAAACGTAAGGGGTACCACTGTCGTTTTTTTTTTCGGGCCGAATTTTTGAGTTTCGATATCTCAGCTCTGGAAGGGGCTAGAGCCTCCATTTTTGCACTCAGGTCTAAGTCTCATGGCCCTCTATCAGAATTTGGGAAGATTGGAGAAACTTAATTTTTCGCCCAAAAAAAAAACGTAAGGGGTACCACTGTCGTTTTTTTTTCGGGCCGAATTTTTGAGTTTCGATATCTCAGCTCTGGAAGGGGCTAGAGCCTCCATTTTTGCACTCAGGTCTAAGTCTCATGGCCCTCTATCAGAATTTGGGAAGATTGGAGAAACTTAATTTTTCGCCCAAAAAAAAAACGTAAGGGGTACCACTGTCGTTTTTTTTTCGGGCCGAATTTTTGAGTTTCGATATCTCAGCTCTGGAAGGGGCTAGAGCCTCCATTTTTGCACTCAGGTCTAAGTCTCATGGCCCTCTATCAGAATTTGGGAAGATTGGAGAAACTTAATTTTTCGCCCAAAAAAAAAAACGTAAGGGGTACCACTGTCGTTTTTTTTTTCGGGCCGAATTTTTGAGTTTCGATATCTCAGCTCTGGAAGGGGCTAGAGCCTCCATTTTTGCACTCAGGTCTAAGTCTCATGGCCCTCTATCAGAATTTGGGAAGATTGGAGAAACTTAATTTTTCGCCCAAAAAAAAAACGTAAGGGGTACCACTGTCGTTTTTTTTTCGGGCCGAATTTTTGAGTTTCGATATCTCAGCTCTGGAAGGGGCTAGAGCCTCCATTTTTGCACTCAGGTCTAAGTCTCATGGCCCTCTATCAGAATTTGGGAAGATTGGAGAAACTTAATTTTTCGCCCAAAAAAAAAACGTAAGGGGTACCACTGTCGTTTTTTTTTCGGGCCGAATTTTTGAGTTTCGATATCTCAGCTCTGGAAGGGGCTAGAGCCTCCATTTTTGCACTCAGGTCTAAGTCTCATGGCCCTCTATCAGAATTTTGGAAGATTGGAGAAACTTAATTTTTCGCCCAAAAAAAAAAACGTAAGGGGTACCACTGTCGTTTTTTTTTCGGGCCGAATTTTTGAGTTTCGATATCTCAGCTCTGGAAGGGGCTAGAGCCTCCATTTTTGCACTCAGGTCTAAGTCTCATGGCCCTCTATCAGAATTTGGGAAGATTGGAGAAACTTAATTTTTCGCCCAAAAAAAAAACGTAAGGGGTACCACTGTCGTTTTTTTTTCGGGCCGAATTTTTGAGTTTCGATATCTCAGCTCTGGAAGGGGCTAGAGCCTCCATTTTTGCACTCAGGTCTAAGTCTCATGGCCCTCTATCAGAATTTGGGAAGATTGGAGAAACTTAATTTTTCGCCCAAAAAAAAAAACGTAAGGGGTACCACTGTCGTTTTTTTTTCGGGCCGAATTTTTGAGTTTCGATATCTCAGCTCTGGAAGGGGCTAGAGCCTCCATTTTTGCACTCAGGTCTAAGTCTCATGGCCCTCTATCAGAATTTGGGAAGATTGGAGAAACTTAATTTTTCGCCCAAAAAAAAAAACGTAAGGGGTACCACTGTCGTTTTTTTTTCGGGCCGAATTTTTGAGTTTCGATATCTCAGCTCTGGAAGGGGCTAGAGCCTCCATTTTTGCACTCAGGTCTAAGTCTCATGGCCCTCTATCAGAATTTGGGAAGATTGGAGAAACTTAATTTTTCGCCCAAAAAAAAAAACGTAAGGGGTACCACTGTCGTTTTTTTTTCGGGCCGAATTTTTGAGTTTCGATATCTCAGCTCTGGAAGGGGCTAGAGCCTCCATTTTTGCACTCAGGTCTAAGTCTCATGGCCCTCTATCAGAATTTGGGAAGATTGGAGAAACTTAATTTTTCGCCCAAAAAAAAAACGTAAGGGGTACCACTGTCGTTTTTTTTTCGGGCCGAATTTTTGAGTTTCGATATCTCAGCTCTGGAAGGGGCTAGAGCCTCCATTTTTGCACTCAGGTCTAAGTCTCATGGCCCTCTATCAGAATTTGGGAAGATTGGAGAAACTTAATTTTTCGCCCAAAAAAAAAAACGTAAGGGGTACCACTGTCGTTTTTTTTTTCGGGCCGAATTTTTGAGTTTCGATATCTCAGCTCTGGAAGGGGCTAGAGCCTCCATTTTTGCACTCAGGTCTAAGTCTCATGGCCCTCTATCAGAATTTGGGAAGATTGGAGAAACTTAATTTTTCGCCCAAAAAAAAAACGTAAGGGGTACCACTGTCGTTTTTTTTTCGGGCCGAATTTTTGAGTTTCGATATCTCAGCTCTGGAAGGGGCTAGAGCCTCCATTTTTGCACTCAGGTCTAAGTCTCATGGCCCTCTATCAGAATTTGGGAAGATTGGAGAAACTTAATTTTTCGCCCAAAAAAAAAAACGTAAGGGGTACCACTGTCGTTTTTTTTTCGGGCCGAATTTTTGAGTTTCGATATCTCAGCTCTGGAAGGGGCTAGAGCCTCCATTTTTGCACTCAGGTCTAAGTCTCATGGCCCTCTATCAGAATTTGGGAAGATTGGAGAAACTTAATTTTTCGCCCAAAAAAAAAAACGTAAGGGGTACCACTGTCGTTTTTTTTTCGGGCCGAATTTTTGAGTTTCGATATCTCAGCTCTGGAAGGGGCTAGAGCCTCCATTTTTGCACTCAGGTCTAAGTCTCATGGCCCTCTATCAGAATTTGGGAAGATTGGAGAAACTTAATTTTTCGCCCAAAAAAAAAACGTAAGGGGTACCACTGTCGTTTTTTTTTCGGGCCGAATTTTTGAGTTTCGATATCTCAGCTCTGGAAGGGGCTAGAGCCTCCATTTTTGCACTCAGGTCTAAGTCTCATGGCCCTCTATCAGAATTTGGGAAGATTGGAGAAACTTAATTTTTCGCCCAAAAAAAAAAACGTAAGGGGTACCACTGTCGTTTTTTTTTCGGGCCGAATTTTTGAGTTTCGATATCTCAGCTCTGGAAGGGGCTAGAGCCTCCATTTTTGCACTCAGGTCTAAGTCTCATGGCCCTCTATCAGAATTTGGGAAGATTGGAGAAACTTAATTTTTCGCCCAAAAAAAAAACGTAAGGGGTACCACTGTCGTTTTTTTTTTCGGGCCGAATTTTTGAGTTTCGATATCTCAGCTCTGGAAGGGGCTAGAGCCTCCATTTTTGCACTCAGGTCTAAGTCTCATGGCCCTCTATCAGAATTTGGGAAGATTGGAGAAACTTAATTTTTCGCCCAAAAAAAAAAACGTAAGGGGTACCACTGTCGTTTTTTTTTTCGGGCCGAATTTTTGAGTTTCGATATCTCAGCTCTGGAAGGGGCTAGAGCCTCCATTTTTGCACTCAGGTCTAAGTCTCATGGCCCTCTATCAGAATTTGGGAAGATTGGAGAAACTTAATTTTTCGCCCAAAAAAAAAAACGTAAGGGGTACCACTGTCGTTTTTTTTTCGGGCCGAATTTTTGAGTTTCGATATCTCAGCTCTGGAAGGGGCTAGAGCCTCCATTTTTGCACTCAGGTCTAAGTCTCATGGCCCTCTATCAGAATTTGGGAAGATTGGAGAAACTTAATTTTTCGCCCAAAAAAAAAACGTAAGGGGTACCACTGTCGTTTTTTTTTCGGGCCGAATTTTTGAGTTTCGATATCTCAGCTCTGGAAGGGGCTAGAGCCTCCATTTTTGCACTCAGGTCTAAGTCTCATGGCCCTCTATCAGAATTTGGGAAGATTGGAGAAACTTAATTTTTCGCCCAAAAAAAAAACGTAAGGGGTACCACTGTCGTTTTTTTTTCGGGCCGAATTTTTGAGTTTCGATATCTCAGCTCTGGAAGGGGCTAGAGCCTCCATTTTTGCACTCAGGTCTAAGTCTCATGGCCCTCTATCAGAATTTGGGAAGATTGGAGAAACTTAATTTTTCGCCCAAAAAAAAAAACGTAAGGGGTACCACTGTCGTTTTTTTTTCGGGCCGAATTTTTGAGTTTCGATATCTCAGCTCTGGAAGGGGCTAGAGCCTCCATTTTTGCACTCAGGTCTAAGTCTCATGGCCCTCTATCAGAATTTGGGAAGATTGGAGAAACTTAATTTTTCGCCCAAAAAAAAAAACGTAAGGGGTACCACTGTCGTTTTTTTTTCGGGCCGAATTTTTGAGTTTCGATATCTCAGCTCTGGAAGGGGCTAGAGCCTCCATTTTTGCACTCAGGTCTAAGTCTCATGGCCCTCTATCAGAATTTGGGAAGATTGGAGAAACTTAATTTTTCGCCCAAAAAAAAAAACGTAAGGGGTACCACTGTCGTTTTTTTTTCGGGCCGAATTTTTGAGTTTCGATATCTCAGCTCTGGAAGGGGCTAGAGCCTCCATTTTTGCACTCAGGTCTAAGTCTCATGGCCCTCTATCAGAATTTGGGAAGATTGGAGAAACTTAATTTTTCGCCCAAAAAAAAAAACGTAAGGGGTACCACTGTCGTTTTTTTTTCGGGCCGAATTTTTGAGTTTCGATATCTCAGCTCTGGAAGGGGCTAGAGCCTCCATTTTTGCACTCAGGTCTAAGTCTCATGGCCCTCTATCAGAATTTGGGAAGATTGGAGAAACTTAATTTTTCGCCCAAAAAAAAAAACGTAAGGGGTACCACTGTCGTTTTTTTTTCGGGCCGAATTTTTGAGTTTCGATATCTCAGCTCTGGAAGGGGCTAGAGCCTCCATTTTTGCACTCAGGTCTAAGTCTCATGGCCCTCTATCAGAATTTGGGAAGATTGGAGAAACTTAATTTTTCGCCCAAAAAAAAAAACGTAAGGGGTACCACTGTCGTTTTTTTTTCGGGCCGAATTTTTGAGTTTCGATATCTCAGCTCTGGAAGGGGCTAGAGCCTCCATTTTTGCACTCAGGTCTAAGTCTCATGGCCCTCTATCAGAATTTGGGAAGATTGGAGAAACTTAATTTTTCGCCCAAAAAAAAAAACGTAAGGGGTACCACTGTCGTTTTTTTTTCGGGCCGAATTTTTGAGTTTCGATATCTCAGCTCTGGAAGGGGCTAGAGCCTCCATTTTTGCACTCAGGTCTAAGTCTCATGGCCCTCTATCAGAATTTGGGAAGATTGGAGAAACTTAATTTTTCGCCCAAAAAAAAAAACGTAAGGGGTACCACTGTCGTTTTTTTTTCGGGCCGAATTTTTGAGTTTCGATATCTCAGCTCTGGAAGGGGCTAGAGCCTCCATTTTTGCACTCAGGTCTAAGTCTCATGGCCCTCTATCAGAATTTGGGAAGATTGGAGAAACTTAATTTTTCGCCCAAAAAAAAAAACGTAAGGGGTACCACTGTCGTTTTTTTTTCGGGCCGAATTTTTGAGTTTCGATATCTCAGCTCTGGAAGGGGCTAGAGCCTCCATTTTTGCACTCAGGTCTAAGTCTCATGGCCCTCTATCAGAATTTGGGAAGATTGGAGAAACTTAATTTTTCGCCCAAAAAAAAAACGTAAGGGGTACCACTGTCGTTTTTTTTTCGGGCCGAATTTTTGAGTTTCGATATCTCAGCTCTGGAAGGGGCTAGAGCCTCCATTTTTGCACTCAGGTCTAAGTCTCATGGCCCTCTATCAGAATTTGGGAAGATTGGAGAAACTTAATTTTTCGCCCAAAAAAAAAAACGTAAGGGGTACCACTGTCGTTTTTTTTTCGGGCCGAATTTTTGAGTTTCGATATCTCAGCTCTGGAAGGGGCTAGAGCCTCCATTTTTGCACTCAGGTCTAAGTCTCATGGCCCTCTATCAGAATTTGGGAAGATTGGAGAAACTTAATTTTTCGCCCAAAAAAAAAAAACGTAAGGGGTACCACTGTCGTTTTTTTTTCGGGCCGAATTTTTGAGTTTCGATATCTCAGCTCTGGAAGGGGCTAGAGCCTCCATTTTTGCACTCAGGTCTAAGTCTCATGGCCCTCTATCAGAATTTGGGAAGATTGGAGAAACTTAATTTTTCGCCCAAAAAAAAAACGTAAGGGGTACCACTGTCGTTTTTTTTTCGGGCCGAATTTTTGAGTTTCGATATCTCAGCTCTGGAAGGGGCTAGAGCCTCCATTTTTGCACTCAGGTCTAAGTCTCATGGCCCTCTATCAGAATTTGGGAAGATTGGAGAAACTTAATTTTTCGCCCAAAAAAAAAAACGTAAGGGGTACCACTGTCGTTTTTTTTTTCGGGCCGAATTTTTGAGTTTCGATATCTCAGCTCTGGAAGGGGCTAGAGCCTCCATTTTTGCACTCAGGTCTAAGTCTCATGGCCCTCTATCAGAATTTGGGAAGATTGGAGAAACTTAATTTTTCGCCCAAAAAAAAAAACGTAAGGGGTACCACTGTCGTTTTTTTTTCGGGCCGAATTTTTGAGTTTCGATATCTCAGCTCTGGAAGGGGCTAGAGCCTCCATTTTTGCACTCAGGTCTAAGTCTCATGGCCCTCTATCAGAATTTGGGAAGATTGGAGAAACTTAATTTTTCGCCCAAAAAAAAAAACGTAAGGGGTACCACTGTCGTTTTTTTTTCGGGCCGAATTTTTGAGTTTCGATATCTCAGCTCTGGAAGGGGCTAGAGCCTCCATTTTTGCACTCAGGTCTAAGTCTCATGGCCCTCTATCAGAATCCAGAGTTTTGGAAGATTGGAGAAACTTAATTTTTCGCCCAAAAAAAAAAACGTAAGGGGTACCACTGTCGTTTTTTTTTTCGGGCCGAATTTTTGAGTTTCGATATCTCAGCTCTGGAAGGGTCTAGAGCCTCCATTTTTGCACTCAGGTCTAAGTCTCATGGCCCTCTATCAGAATCCAGAGTTTTGGAAGATTGGAGAAACTTAATTTTTCGCCCAAAAAAAAAACGTAAGGGGTACCACTGTCGTTTTTTTTTCGGGCCGAATTTTTGAGTTTCGATATCTCAGCTCTGGAAGGGGCTAGAGCCTCCATTTTTGCACTCAGGTCTAAGTCTCATGGCCCTCTATCAGAATCCAGAGTTTTGAGAAGATTGGAGAAACTTAATTTTTCGCCCCAAAAAAAAAACGTAAGGGGTACCACTGTCGTTTTTTTTTCGGGTCGAAATTTTGAGTTTCGATATCTCAGCTCTGGAAGGGGCTAGAGCCTCCATTTTTGCACTCAGGTCTAAGTCTCATGGCCCTCTATCAGAATCCAGAGTTTTGGAAGATTGGAGAAACTTAATTTTTCGCCCAAAAAAAAAAAACGTAAGGGGTACCACTGTCGTTTTTTTTTCGGGTCGAAATTTTGAGTTTCGATATCTCAGCTCTGGAAGGGGCTAGAGCCTCCATTTTTGCACTCAGGTCTAAGTCTCATGGCCCTCTATCAGAATCCAGAGTTTTGAGAAGATTGGGGAAACTTAATTTTTCGCCCAAAAAAAAAAACGTAAGGGGTAACACTGTCGTTTTTTTTTTCGGGTCGAAATTTTGAGTTTCGATATCTCAGCTCTGGAAGGGTCTAGAGCCTCCATTTTTGCACTCAGGTCTAAGTCTCATGGCCCTCTATCAGAATCCAGAGTTTTGAGAAGATTGGGGAAACTTAATTTTTCGCCCAAAAAAAAAACGTAAGGGGTAACACTGTCGTTTTTTTTTCGGGTCGAAATTTTGAGTTTCGATATCTCAGCACTGGAAGGGTCTAGAGCCTCCATTGTTGCACTCAGGTCTATGTCTCATGGCCCTCTATCAGATATCCAGATGTTTATTCGCCTCTGCCATAACGACCTATCGGTTTTTCATTAAACCGAGAAAAATGGAATTTTGTTTTATTTACGATCACTGAGAAATGTTCTATTATTTAAAAAGCAAAAAAAAATTTTTTTATTATTTTCAAGGTGAAAAGGATTCATTTGCCTGGATCCACGCCGAAGAAAACGTCTAAATGTCACATTTTTAATGAAGCAGCCTAAATATTCCACTTTGGAAAATGTGTAGATGTCAGGTTTTCATTAAACCGAAAAAATTAAATTTTGTTTTATTTACGATCACTGAGAAATGTTCTATTATTTAAAATGCAAAAAAAAAAAAACATTTATTATTTTCAAGGTGAAAAGGATTCTTTTGCCTGGATCCACGCCGAAGAAAACGTCTAAATGTCACGTTTTTAATGAAGCAGCCTAATGAGTAAAATGTCTATTTTCTTGGGCGTCCCCCAGCTCCTCGTTTAAGCAAAAGGTACGCTAAAACAACGTATTACATCGACGTTAAACCACGTTAACGGTGTTAACCATAACCTTTTAAATACTCGACCTAGTTCCGTTGCTTAGCAACGGGAAGAAACTCCTGTAACTTCAGTGCCCAACCCGTATCACGACAAGACGTGAAATAATCATGTTGGTCCACTTTGGAAAATGTGTAGATGTCACGGTTTAGTTTAAACTCAAAACCATAAATAGGGCTATACTGCCCTCTTGTGTCAAATTATATTTCTATATTTATTTTTCCAACAAATAAAACCAAACCGTCAATAAAAATTCATTCAATACACCTTTGAACTCAACAGATTCAGTGGCTCAATTGATAAAGCGTTGGGCTTTAATCAAGAAGATCTGAGTTCAAATCCCATTCTTGCTTACGTTAAATTGTTGTGATTATATCAAACAAAGTGGCCAAAACAACATTTCTTCAACCCGGTATCACGACAAGACGTGAAATAATCACGTTGGTCCACTTTTGAAAACGTGTAGATGTCACGGTTTAAACCCCCTCAAACGTGAAACTTACACTTAAACTGAAACTTACCATCACGACCTATTGGTTTTCATTAAACCGAGAAAAATGGAATTTTGTTTTATTGACGATCACGGAGAAATGGTCTATTATTTAAAATGCAAAAAACATTTATTATTTTCAAGGTGAAAAGGATTCATTTGCCTCGATCCACGGCGAAAAAAAACGTCTAAATGTCACATTTTTAATGAAGCAGCCTAAATAGTCCACTTTGGAAAATGTGTAGATGTCACGGTTTAACCTCCTCAAACGTGAAACTTACACGTTTGCGTTAACACGCTCCAGTGGAGAGATATCCAGATGTTTATTCGCCTCTGCCATAACCATAGATATATACACTAGACCTCACCTTGGGGTCTAAGCATGCGTCAAAACCGCCGCCATCTTGGAACAGGGGTCTTGTCATAGGAAGTAGCTAGGTAATGCTGCTATCTCTGCCTTTACTTCAAATTCATTGATGGTGGCGGACTTTTGTGCAGCGTATGATGTTCACGGATTAAATCTGAACTAGAAAGAATGTTTTTTAAAAAAAAAAAAAAAAAAATTTCTTTCTGGAATCAATGATAAATACATGTCTGACCGTTGGAACAAACCAAAAAAACAAGAAAAATCGCATTCATGATGATTTATGGTGATTTACTGTGTCTACTACATTGACGCTGATGCATTAAAGTGGAGGGGCTCCCCTGTTTCAAGATGGCGGCTCTATTGACGCATTCGTTCCAATGAACTGCCGTAGCCAAGGTGAGGTCTAGTGTATATGTCTATGTGCCATAACGACCTATCGGTTTTCATTAAACCGAGAAAAATGGAATTTTGTTTTATTTACGATCACTGAGAAAAAAAAGTGCATCTATCCATCATAAAAGTGCATCTGTCCATCATAAAAGTGCATCTATCCATCATAAAAGTTCATCTGTCCATCATAAAAGTGCATCTGTCCATCATAAAAGTGCATCTGTCCATCATAAAAGTGCATCTGTCCATCATAAAAGTGCATCTGTCCATCATAAAAGTGCATCTATCCATCATAAAAGTGCATCTGTCCATCATAAAAGTGCATCTGTCCATCATAAAAGTGCATCTATCCATCATAAAAGTGCATCTATCCATCATAAAAGTGCATCTGTCCATCATAAAAGTGCATCTATCCATCATAAAAGTGCATCTGTCCATCATAAAAGTGCATCTGTCCATCATAAAAGTGCATCTATCCATCATAAAAGTGCATCTGTCCATCATAAAAGTGCATCTGTCCATCATAAAAGTGCATCTATCCATCATAAAAGTGCATCTATCCATCATAAAAGTGCATCTGTCCATCATAAAAGTGCATCTGTCCATCATAAAAGTGCATCTATCCATCATAAAGTGCATCTGTCCATCATAAAAGTAAATCTATCCATCATAAAAGTGCATCTGTCCATCATAAAAGTGCATCTGTCCATCATAAAAGTGCATCTATCCATCATAAAAGTGCATCTGTCCATCATAAAAGTGCATCTGTCCATCATAAAAGTGCATCTATCCATCATAAAAGTGCATCTATCCAACATAAAAGTTCATCTGTCCATCATAAAAGTGCATCTATCCATCATAAAAGTGCATCTATCCATCATGAAAGTGCATCTGTCCATCATAAAAGTGCATCTGTCCATCATAAAAGTGCATCTGTCCATCATAAATGTGCATCTGTCCATCATAAAAGTGCATCTGTCCATCATAAAAGTGCATCTGTCCATCATAAAAGTGCATCTATCCACATAAAAGTGCATCTGTCCATCATAAAAGTGCATCTGTCCATCATAAAAGTGCATCTATCCAACATAAAAGTGCATCTGTCCATCATAAAAGTGCATCTGTCCATCATAAAAGTGAACTCCTCCCAGGCCCGAGTTTTTGCCTCCACAACCACCCGGGCTGCAGTCCGCTTGGCCTGCCGGTACCAGTCAGATGCCTCAGGAGTTCCACAAGCCAGCCAGGCCCCATAGGCCTCCTTCTTCAGCTTGACGGCATACTTTACTTCCTGTGTCCACCACCGGGTTCGGGGATTGCCGCCTCGATAGGCACCGGAGACCTTACGGCTGCAACTCTGAGCAGCCGCTTCGACAATGTAGGTGGAGAACATGGGTCCACTCGGACTCAATATCTACAGCCTCCCGGGATCTGGTCGAGGCTCCTCCAGAGGTGGGAGTTGAAGATCTCTGCCAAACGTTTCCAGCAGACCCTTACAGTACGCTTGGGTCTGCCGAGTCTGTTTAGCTTCCTCTCCCGCCATCTGATCCAACTCACCACCAGGTTGTGATCTGTTGACAGCTCTGCCCCTCTCTTCACCCAAGTGTCCAAGACATATGGCTGCAGTCAGATAAAACGACCAAAGTCGATCATTGACCTACGCCCTAGGGTGTTCAGGTGCTGCATGCACTGATGGACACCCTTTTGCTTGAAGATGGTGTTGGTTGTGGACAAACTGTGACTAGCACAGAAGTCCAATAACTGAACACTACTCGGGTTCAGGTCAGGGGGGCCGTTCTGTCCCTAGAGCTAGTTTCCATGTCCAGGGATCGGGTTGTTGAGCCCCCCGCCTTCGACTGCCGCCCGATCCTCTCAGCACAGGCCCCTTACGGTCCCTCCTGAAGGTGGTGAGCCCACGGGAAGGAGGCCCCACGTTGCTTCTTCGGACTGAGCCCTGCCGGACACCGTGTGGGAGGCCCTGCCACCAGGCGCTCACATACTGGCTCCAAGGTGGGGCCCCGGCTGTCCTTGTTTTCACTTCACTCATAAGGTTTTTTAAACCGTTCATGGTCTGACCCGTCGCCTAGGACCAGTTTGCCTTGGGAGACCCTACCAGGGGCATATAGCCCCGGACAACATAGCTCATAGGGTCGTTCGGGTACTCAAACCCCTCCACCACGTTAAGGTGCAGTGCAAGGAGGGGTTGATTAGAATCACTTTTTTTCTATTTCAGTTTATTCTAATGGGGATTTGTTATACCCTATATGAAGAGTTCAGATGCAAAAGCCTCGAAGTGCCATTTGAAATTTTCTTCTAGAATGATCATTTTTATCAAGCTTGTATATTTAAGTTCAGTAATTTCACTGAAATGACAATGAAGATTACCTATTAATGGTCATTTAAGTGAAATTACTGAACTTAAATACACAAGCTTGATAAAAATGGTCATTCTAGAACCAAATTTCAAATGGCACTTCGAGGCTTTTGCATCTGAACTCTTCAAATATACATTACACATACAATATTTGAATATATGAGTGGTTTTCTGTTTTGTTTCAATAAATATAACACCAATATAATGGTTTGAATAGTATCTACTTATTATGGGAGATGTTCATTTGGACCAACATGTTTCAGGTGGGGATCATCAACATTTGCTTCTTAGACATCATAAAGACTGTAAAAATACAAAAGTTAGAAAACATATATCAATAGGGTCCTGAGGACAGGAGTTCCAGTGATCCAATGTCACAATTTATTTTTACATTTTTTGGTGTTCATTTGAGTGTTTATGCACTATACATCATCTAATCATGACTTGATGATGAATTTAGGGTCTCAGGTATATCTACCATAAGGGAGCGCGTCTTGTTCCACTCGTAGAGTGGGAGCATTCGTGGAATTTCCAGAGAGTTGGGGGCATCAAATTCAGGTTTCACCTCCTGTATCATGATCCCACCGTCCAGTTCACCACACTTGAGCCATGAATGTTTGTTGTTATTTTGTTCAGATTGTCCCACTCGAGATGAAACACATTTCTCAGCAGTAGTAATAATAATAATAATGAAAGTATAATTAATTAATTATTAAGCATAACATTTTTTTTTTCAACTTAACAGAAATCTCGAGAGACCATTATCTGCCAGTTAATGTGGGCTTCCATAACGCTAAATGCTCTTCACCAAGAAAGACCTTTCTAATTGTGTGTTGGTGCATGGTGTAGGCTATGTATTTGTGTAGTTAGTTTAAAAATGTATGTTAAATAAACCTCACATTACCAGTGAATCCTAATTACATGATGTGATTTTTAATTAATGCATATTTTTGAACACGTTGTATCTTAAAATGTATTATTTAATTAAAATATCTATGTTATATTTTTAATGTGCAACAAGTGAACATTGGGAACAAGCTCAACATGTGCTCAACAATAATTTACATAGCCAGTTATGAAAAATGGAGGAGATTTATCAAATCGAAAACTAAAGGAGAAAAACAGACTGCCTATATGTGCTTTTTTGGAAATCCAGGGTGGCAACCAATATAGCCAGAAAATACATACATGTGACAATATTTCAGGTGGGGATCATCAACATTTGCTTCTTAGACATCCTAAAGACTGTAAAAATACAAAAGTTAGAAAACATATATCAGAAGGGTCCATAGGGGAGGAGTTCCAGTGATCCAATGTCACCATTTTTTTAAAATTTTTTGGTGTTTATTTGAGTTTTTGCACTATACATCATCTAATCAAGACAATCCTCATATCTATCAATTCCTCATACAAAGACAAAGAGAAAATGGGTAGATTGTGTCTGTAGGATGTATTGTTCAGATTCTATGTTGGTTTAAAGTTTTAATTTTCCGCAGCCAAAAATCAAGCACGGACACAAAAGATGATACAAAAATCACAAATGGGACAAAAATGTGCGCGGGGAACATCAAAATTCATTTTCTAGACACCTTAAGGATTACAAAAAACTAGGTTAAAAAATATATCTTTCGGGTGCAGGTGAACCCCCCCTTCCTACCCTATACATTCTAAATCATTACATCTTCTAAACATCTATTTGACTTCTGACAGGAAACGTCTTATAGACCTATTGCAGATGAGCAAACACTCTAAAAAATACGTCTTCCAGATGTAAAAATAGACGTCTCTGTGATGTACAGGGAATAAGATCATCACAGCAGCGATTGCTCGGAAATGTGTTAGCCTGATCTGAACTTTAGCACAGATTTATAGTCCTAATCCCATAGGAATTTCTGTTGCATAACACTGTGTTAAAAAGCTGTTATCATTCAGGTGCGATCAGAAGTGCTGTGACTCAGAGCCATTGGAGATACAGGGAAGGACAACTTCTAAATGAAGCATCTAATGGGTTTCCTTTTAGAAAAAAACAAGCGTGTACTTAAACATTTTTTTTTTTTTTTTGCGATTCTGATTGCTTGTGGTTTAGACACGACACATTTTAGCTTAAGTTGTTTGCTGTACAATAATCAACTATTACAAAACCCCTAAACTGACTTAAAAAATAAAAGATTGTGCTTTCTAACCTTATCTACAGTCATGCACAATCATGTTATGAATAAGCAAGATATTTAAAATGATGAACTAAGTCAAGAACAGCCACAACATAGAAATCAGGTTAGTACAGGGACTTGTGATAACACAAAGGAAATTACAATTTAATACGTTGTTTTTAATATGGCAAAAGGATAATCAACAGTAATTTAATAATTTCAGCTCTGTAAAAGACAGCAGATATACACACAAAACACTTTTTAGTTCATATCTCTGAGCTTTGATCCATGACTTGGCTAATTTGACCATTTTTATTTTTAACATAAAAACATATTTACACTTCCAGGGAATATTGCGAGATGTTCATTTTGCACTTGGCTGGATTTGGCCACTCATTTCAGGCGTATCCAGTTTAGTCCAATCAAATGCTCTCTAGAATGAGAAGCCCCTCCCCCTGGGATTCGCCTAGCAATAGCTTTGATATAAAATGCTACCGGTTTTTTAAATAAAAAAAGGCAATTTTACATATCCCAACCCACAGCGACATCATATGATATTCCCATGGAGAACTGGTGAGAATGACGTATTTTTGTTGACCAATGTCTGCAGTCGAGTTTAGCCCTGTTTCGAGTTTAGCCAAGAGGTTTTGGCTGTTAAATGCCCTAAAGGTCTGTGGCTAACACAAGATAAAGATATTTTCACGTTTTATTCTAACACATAAACGCGTCAGTAAACCTCCCGTGTCATGTGACCACGGTGTCGTTTGTTTATAGCCTACATTTACCTTTCTACTTCTGCCGATTGTATTCAGACTTCAAAATTCATAAAAGTTGTATTTATTTGTTAAGATTATCACAAAATGTGTAAGAATCATAAACTTTTGTCGTCGTCACAGCGCTTATTTTCTTTATGAATCAAACATCCAATGGGAAAATCCTATTGGGTTTGTGTCAAGGGAACCAGAGTGATGATAACTTACAGGTGATCAACAAAAATATGTCAAATCTGCAGCCCTCTGTCGGAAATATCAACACAGACAGGACAACTGTTATCAAATGATAATGTAGGGTTGTTAAACTAATCCAGTCCACATTCTTCACGTATGTACAACACAAGTACTGATTTTATAAATGGCTTAATCAGAATAACAAGCCAAAACCCAGACTGCAACAGTGTCGGCCCAGATCCGGGCCACATCCGGTACATGTGGATTCAACACGTACACTAAAAAAAAAATTGGAGTAGGATTTACTTGAAAAAATCTAGGCAACTTTTTTCACTCAGAAAATGCTAGTAAATTTACAAAGATTTGCCAAGTAAAAACCTAAACATATTGATCAGTAGCTTTAATTTGATATCTTTAAGTTAAATTAACTTGGAATTGGGAATTAAGTAAACTTTACAGACAGTAAGTAATTTTTTTAAAGGTTAAAATCGATTTACTTGAAATTGCCTTTGCATTACATTTCACTAAAACAATAAATATTGAATTTTATAGTCATTTATAGTATGTGCTTTTCTTAGATCATCTAAGTAATTTATATTACATCATGTTTTTCGTTTTTGTGTTTGAATGTGTCATTTTGAGCAAAAAAATTTACTCGAAATGTCACAAAATGGAAAGTTACTAATACTGACAACAAAAATAAACGATAAAACAGTGTAAATACAGCTGGAAACAGTGAAAAATGAACCTCATTAATTATTCAAGGTCCAGTGCATGATGGGAACCCCATTATCAGAAAAGTTGAGTAATTTTTACTTAATTTTATTGAGTCGATATTTACACTTTCATTTCTACTTGCTTGAATTAAGTACTGATATGGAATTTACTTGTTTTTTTTTTTTAATTCTTGCCTGAACTAACTTTTTCATGTAAATTGCATTGTTTTGTTTTTTTTCAGTAGTATTTACTTCACAAAAAATCTTTTTTTACCACTACCATATCTTTGACAACA
>NW_024121111.1:22112282-22126563 GCF_016745375.1 Pimephales promelas
TTTTTTTGTTTCGATATCTCAGCTCTGGAAGGGGCTAGAGCCTCCATTTTTGCACTCAGGTCTAAGTCTCATGGCCCTCTATCAGAATTTGGGAAGATTGGAGAAACTTAATTTTTCGCCCAAAAAAAAAAACGTAAGGGGTACCACTGTCGTTTTTTTTTTCGGGCCGAATTTTTGAGTTTCGATATCTCAGCTCTGGAAGGGGCTAGAGCCTCCATTTTTGCACTCAGGTCTAAGTCTCATGGCCCTCTATCAGAATTTGGGAAGATTGGAGAAACTTAATTTTTCGCCCAAAAAAAAAAACGTAAGGGGTACCACTGTCGTTTTTTTTTCGGGCCGAATTTTTGAGTTTCGATATCTCAGCTCTGGAAGGGGCTAGAGCCTCCATTTTTGCACTCAGGTCTAAGTCTCATGGCCCTCTATCAGAATTTGGGAAGATTGGAGAAACTTAATTTTTCGCCCAAAAAAAAAAACGTAAGGGGTACCACTGTCGTTTTTTTTTCGGGCCGAATTTTTGAGTTTCGATATCTCAGCTCTGGAAGGGGCTAGAGCCTCCATTTTTGCACTCAGGTCTAAGTCTCATGGCCCTCTATCAGAATTTGGGAAGATTGGAGAAACTTAATTTTTCGCCCAAAAAAAAAAACGTAAGGGGTACCACTGTCGTTTTTTTTTCGGGCCGAATTTTTGAGTTTCGATATCTCAGCTCTGGAAGGGGCTAGAGCCTCCATTTTTGCACTCAGGTCTAAGTCTCATGGCCCTCTATCAGAATTTGGGAAGATTGGAGAAACTTAATTTTTCGCCCAAAAAAAAAAACGTAAGGGGTACCACTGTCGTTTTTTTTTCGGGCCGAATTTTTGAGTTTCGATATCTCAGCTCTGGAAGGGGCTAGAGCCTCCATTTTTGCACTCAGGTCTAAGTCTCATGGCCCTCTATCAGAATTTGGGAAGATTGGAGAAACTTAATTTTTCGCCCAAAAAAAAAAACGTAAGGGGTACCACTGTCGTTTTTTTTTCGGGCCGAATTTTTGAGTTTCGATATCTCAGCTCTGGAAGGGGCTAGAGCCTCCATTTTTGCACTCAGGTCTAAGTCTCATGGCCCTCTATCAGAATTTGGGAAGATTGGAGAAACTTAATTTTTCGCCCAAAAAAAAAACGTAAGGGGTACCACTGTCGTTTTTTTTTCGGGCCGAATTTTTGAGTTTCGATATCTCAGCTCTGGAAGGGGCTAGAGCCTCCATTTTTGCACTCAGGTCTAAGTCTCATGGCCCTCTATCAGAATTTGGGAAGATTGGAGAAACTTAATTTTTCGCCCAAAAAAAAAAACGTAAGGGGTACCACTGTCGTTTTTTTTTCGGGCCGAATTTTTGAGTTTCGATATCTCAGCTCTGGAAGGGGCTAGAGCCTCCATTTTTGCACTCAGGTCTAAGTCTCATGGCCCTCTATCAGAATTTGGGAAGATTGGAGAAACTTAATTTTTCGCCCAAAAAAAAAAACGTAAGGGGTACCACTGTCGTTTTTTTTTCGGGCCGAATTTTTGAGTTTCGATATCTCAGCTCTGGAAGGGGCTAGAGCCTCCATTTTTGCACTCAGGTCTAAGTCTCATGGCCCTCTATCAGAATTTGGGAAGATTGGAGAAACTTAATTTTTCGCCCAAAAAAAAAACGTAAGGGGTACCACTGTCGTTTTTTTTTCGGGCCGAATTTTTGAGTTTCGATATCTCAGCTCTGGAAGGGGCTAGAGCCTCCATTTTTGCACTCAGGTCTAAGTCTCATGGCCCTCTATCAGAATTTGGGAAGATTGGAGAAACTTAATTTTTCGCCCAAAAAAAAAACGTAAGGGGTACCACTGTCGTTTTTTTTTCGGGCCGAATTTTTGAGTTTCGATATCTCAGCTCTGGAAGGGGCTAGAGCCTCCATTTTTGCACTCAGGTCTAAGTCTCATGGCCCTCTATCAGAATTTGGGAAGATTGGAGAAACTTAATTTTTCGCCCAAAAAAAAAAACGTAAGGGGTACCACTGTCGTTTTTTTTTTCGGGCCGAATTTTTGAGTTTCGATATCTCAGCTCTGGAAGGGGCTAGAGCCTCCATTTTTGCACTCAGGTCTAAGTCTCATGGCCCTCTATCAGAATTTGGGAAGATTGGAGAAACTTAATTTTTCGCCCAAAAAAAAAACGTAAGGGGTACCACTGTCGTTTTTTTTTCGGGCCGAATTTTTGAGTTTCGATATCTCAGCTCTGGAAGGGGCTAGAGCCTCCATTTTTGCACTCAGGTCTAAGTCTCATGGCCCTCTATCAGAATTTGGGAAGATTGGAGAAACTTAATTTTTCGCCCAAAAAAAAAAACGTAAGGGGTACCACTGTCGTTTTTTTTTCGGGCCGAATTTTTGAGTTTCGATATCTCAGCTCTGGAAGGGGCTAGAGCCTCCATTTTTGCACTCAGGTCTAAGTCTCATGGCCCTCTATCAGAATTTGGGAAGATTGGAGAAACTTAATTTTTCGCCCAAAAAAAAAACGTAAGGGGTACCACTGTCGTTTTTTTTTTCGGGCCGAATTTTTGAGTTTCGATATCTCAGCTCTGGAAGGGGCTAGAGCCTCCATTTTTGCACTCAGGTCTAAGTCTCATGGCCCTCTATCAGAATTTGGGAAGATTGGAGAAACTTAATTTTTCGCCCAAAAAAAAAAACGTAAGGGGTACCACTGTCGTTTTTTTTTCGGGCCGAATTTTTGAGTTTCGATATCTCAGCTCTGGAAGGGGCTAGAGCCTCCATTTTTGCACTCAGGTCTAAGTCTCATGGCCCTCTATCAGAATTTGGGAAGATTGGAGAAACTTAATTTTTCGCCCAAAAAAAAAAACGTAAGGGGTACCACTGTCGTTTTTTTTTCGGGCCGAATTTTTGAGTTTCGATATCTCAGCTCTGGAAGGGGCTAGAGCCTCCATTTTTGCACTCAGGTCTAAGTCTCATGGCCCTCTATCAGAATTTGGGAAGATTGGAGAAACTTAATTTTTCGCCCAAAAAAAAAAACGTAAGGGGTACCACTGTCGTTTTTTTTTCGGGCCGAATTTTTGAGTTTCGATATCTCAGCTCTGGAAGGGGCTAGAGCCTCCATTTTTGCACTCAGGTCTAAGTCTCATGGCCCTCTATCAGAATTTGGGAAGATTGGAGAAACTTAATTTTTCGCCCAAAAAAAAAAACGTAAGGGGTACCACTGTCGTTTTTTTTTCGGGCCGAATTTTTGAGTTTCGATATCTCAGCTCTGGAAGGGGCTAGAGCCTCCATTTTTGCACTCAGGTCTAAGTCTCATGGCCCTCTATCAGAATTTGGGAAGATTGGAGAAACTTAATTTTTCGCCCAAAAAAAAAAACGTAAGGGGTACCACTGTCGTTTTTTTTTCGGGCCGAATTTTTGAGTTTCGATATCTCAGCTCTGGAAGGGGCTAGAGCCTCCATTTTTGCACTCAGGTCTAAGTCTCATGGCCCTCTATCAGAATTTGGGAAGATTGGAGAAACTTAATTTTTCGCCCAAAAAAAAAAACGTAAGGGGTACCACTGTCGTTTTTTTTTCGGGCCGAATTTTTGAGTTTCGATATCTCAGCTCTGGAAGGGGCTAGAGCCTCCATTTTTGCACTCAGGTCTAAGTCTCATGGCCCTCTATCAGAATTTGGGAAGATTGGAGAAACTTAATTTTTCGCCCAAAAAAAAAAACGTAAGGGGTACCACTGTCGTTTTTTTTTCGGGCCGAATTTTTGAGTTTCGATATCTCAGCTCTGGAAGGGGCTAGAGCCTCCATTTTTGCACTCAGGTCTAAGTCTCATGGCCCTCTATCAGAATTTGGGAAGATTGGAGAAACTTAATTTTTCGCCCAAAAAAAAAACGTAAGGGGTACCACTGTCGTTTTTTTTTCGGGCCGAATTTTTGAGTTTCGATATCTCAGCTCTGGAAGGGGCTAGAGCCTCCATTTTTGCACTCAGGTCTAAGTCTCATGGCCCTCTATCAGAATTTGGGAAGATTGGAGAAACTTAATTTTTCGCCCAAAAAAAAAAACGTAAGGGGTACCACTGTCGTTTTTTTTTCGGGCCGAATTTTTGAGTTTCGATATCTCAGCTCTGGAAGGGGCTAGAGCCTCCATTTTTGCACTCAGGTCTAAGTCTCATGGCCCTCTATCAGAATTTGGGAAGATTGGAGAAACTTAATTTTTCGCCCAAAAAAAAAAACGTAAGGGGTACCACTGTCGTTTTTTTTTCGGGCCGAATTTTTGAGTTTCGATATCTCAGCTCTGGAAGGGGCTAGAGCCTCCATTTTTGCACTCAGGTCTAAGTCTCATGGCCCTCTATCAGAATTTGGGAAGATTGGAGAAACTTAATTTTTCGCCCAAAAAAAAAACGTAAGGGGTACCACTGTCGTTTTTTTTTCGGGCCGAATTTTTGAGTTTCGATATCTCAGCTCTGGAAGGGGCTAGAGCCTCCATTTTTGCACTCAGGTCTAAGTCTCATGGCCCTCTATCAGAATTTGGGAAGATTGGAGAAACTTAATTTTTCGCCCAAAAAAAAAAACGTAAGGGGTACCACTGTCGTTTTTTTTTCGGGCCGAATTTTTGAGTTTCGATATCTCAGCTCTGGAAGGGGCTAGAGCCTCCATTTTTGCACTCAGGTCTAAGTCTCATGGCCCTCTATCAGAATTTGGGAAGATTGGAGAAACTTAATTTTTCGCCCAAAAAAAAAACGTAAGGGGTACCACTGTCGTTTTTTTTTCGGGCCGAATTTTTGAGTTTCGATATCTCAGCTCTGGAAGGGGCTAGAGCCTCCATTTTTGCACTCAGGTCTAAGTCTCATGGCCCTCTATCAGAATTTGGGAAGATTGGAGAAACTTAATTTTTCGCCCAAAAAAAAAACGTAAGGGGTACCACTGTCGTTTTTTTTTTCGGGCCGAATTTTTGAGTTTCGATATCTCAGCTCTGGAAGGGGCTAGAGCCTCCATTTTTGCACTCAGGTCTAAGTCTCATGGCCCTCTATCAGAATTTGGGAAGATTGGAGAAACTTAATTTTTCGCCCAAAAAAAAAACGTAAGGGGTACCACTGTCGTTTTTTTTTCGGGCCGAATTTTTGAGTTTCGATATCTCAGCTCTGGAAGGGGCTAGAGCCTCCATTTTTGCACTCAGGTCTAAGTCTCATGGCCCTCTATCAGAATTTGGGAAGATTGGAGAAACTTAATTTTTCGCCCAAAAAAAAAAACGTAAGGGGTACCACTGTCGTTTTTTTTTCGGGCCGAATTTTTGAGTTTCGATATCTCAGCTCTGGAAGGGGCTAGAGCCTCCATTTTTGCACTCAGGTCTAAGTCTCATGGCCCTCTATCAGAATTTGGGAAGATTGGAGAAACTTAATTTTTCGCCCCAAAAAAAAAACGTAAGGGGTACCACTGTCGTTTTTTTTTCGGGCCGAATTTTTGAGTTTCGATATCTCAGCTCTGGAAGGGGCTAGAGCCTCCATTTTTGCACTCAGGTCTAAGTCTCATGGCCCTCTATCAGAATTTGGGAAGATTGGAGAAACTTAATTTTTCGCCCAAAAAAAAAAACGTAAGGGGTACCACTGTCGTTTTTTTTTCGGGCCGAATTTTTGAGTTTCGATATCTCAGCTCTGGAAGGGGCTAGAGCCTCCATTTTTGCACTCAGGTCTAAGTCTCATGGCCCTCTATCAGAATTTGGGAAGATTGGAGAAACTTAATTTTTCGCCCAAAAAAAAAAACGTAAGGGGTACCACTGTCGTTTTTTTTTCGGGCCGAATTTTTGAGTTTCGATATCTCAGCTCTGGAAGGGGCTAGAGCCTCCATTTTTGCACTCAGGTCTAAGTCTCATGGCCCTCTATCAGAATTTGGGAAGATTGGAGAAACTTAATTTTTCGCCCAAAAAAAAAAACGTAAGGGGTACCACTGTCGTTTTTTTTTCGGGCCGAATTTTTGAGTTTCGATATCTCAGCTCTGGAAGGGGCTAGAGCCTCCATTTTTGCACTCAGGTCTAAGTCTCATGGCCCTCTATCAGAATTTGGGAAGATTGGAGAAACTTAATTTTTCGCCCAAAAAAAAAAACGTAAGGGGTACCACTGTCGTTTTTTTTTCGGGCCGAATTTTTGAGTTTCGATATCTCAGCTCTGGAAGGGGCTAGAGCCTCCATTTTTGCACTCAGGTCTAAGTCTCATGGCCCTCTATCAGAATTTGGGAAGATTGGAGAAACTTAATTTTTCGCCCAAAAAAAAAAACGTAAGGGGTACCACTGTCGTTTTTTTTTCGGGCCGAATTTTTGAGTTTCGATATCTCAGCTCTGGAAGGGGCTAGAGCCTCCATTTTTGCACTCAGGTCTAAGTCTCATGGCCCTCTATCAGAATTTGGGAAGATTGGAGAAACTTAATTTTTCGCCCAAAAAAAAAAACGTAAGGGGTACCACTGTCGTTTTTTTTTCGGGCCGAATTTTTGAGTTTCGATATCTCAGCTCTGGAAGGGGCTAGAGCCTCCATTTTTGCACTCAGGTCTAAGTCTCATGGCCCTCTATCAGAATTTGGGAAGATTGGAGAAACTTAATTTTTCGCCAAAAAAAAAAACGTAAGGGGTACCACTGTCGTTTTTTTTTCGGGCCGAATTTTTGAGTTTCGATATCTCAGCTCTGGAAGGGGCTAGAGCCTCCATTTTTGCACTCAGGTCTAAGTCTCATGGCCCTCTATCAGAATTTGGGAAGATTGGAGAAACTTAATTTTTCGCCCAAAAAAAAAACGTAAGGGGTACCACTGTCGTTTTTTTTTCGGGCCGAATTTTTGAGTTTCGATATCTCAGCTCTGGAAGGGGCTAGAGCCTCCATTTTTGCACTCAGGTCTAAGTCTCATGGCCCTCTATCAGAATTTGGGAAGATTGGAGAAACTTAATTTTTCGCCCAAAAAAAAAACGTAAGGGGTACCACTGTCGTTTTTTTTTCGGGCCGAATTTTTGAGTTTCGATATCTCAGCTCTGGAAGGGGCTAGAGCCTCCATTTTTGCACTCAGGTCTAAGTCTCATGGCCCTCTATCAGAATTTGGGAAGATTGGAGAAACTTAATTTTTCGCCCAAAAAAAAAAACGTAAGGGGTACCACTGTCGTTTTTTTTTCGGGCCGAATTTTTGAGTTTCGATATCTCAGCTCTGGAAGGGGCTAGAGCCTCCATTTTTGCACTCAGGTCTAAGTCTCATGGCCCTCTATCAGAATTTGGGAAGATTGGAGAAACTTAATTTTTCGCCAAAAAAAAAAACGTAAGGGGTACCACTGTCGTTTTTTTTTTTCGGGCCGAATTTTTGAGTTTCGATATCTCAGCTCTGGAAGGGGCTAGAGCCTCCATTTTTGCACTCAGGTCTAAGTCTCATGGCCCTCTATCAGAATTTGGGAAGATTGGAGAAACTTAATTTTTCGCCCAAAAAAAAAAACGTAAGGGGTACCACTGTCGTTTTTTTTTCGGGCCGAATTTTTGAGTTTCGATATCTCAGCTCTGGAAGGGGCTAGAGCCTCCATTTTTGCACTCAGGTCTAAGTCTCATGGCCCTCTATCAGAATTTGGGAAGATTGGAGAAACTTAATTTTTCGCCCAAAAAAAAAACGTAAGGGGTACCACTGTCGTTTTTTTTTCGGGCCGAATTTTTGAGTTTCGATATCTCAGCTCTGGAAGGGGCTAGAGCCTCCATTTTTGCACTCAGGTCTAAGTCTCATGGCCCTCTATCAGAATTTGGGAAGATTGGAGAAACTTAATTTTTCGCCCCAAAAAAAAAACGTAAGGGGTACCACTGTCGTTTTTTTTTCGGGCCGAATTTTTGAGTTTCGATATCTCAGCTCTGGAAGGGGCTAGAGCCTCCATTTTTGCACTCAGGTCTAAGTCTCATGGCCCTCTATCAGAATTTGGGAAGATTGGAGAAACTTAATTTTTCGCCCAAAAAAAAAACGTAAGGGGTACCACTGTCGTTTTTTTTTCGGGCCGAATTTTTGAGTTTCGATATCTCAGCTCTGGAAGGGGCTAGAGCCTCCATTTTTGCACTCAGGTCTAAGTCTCATGGCCCTCTATCAGAATTTGGGAAGATTGGAGAAACTTAATTTTTCGCCCAAAAAAAAAACGTAAGGGGTACCACTGTCGTTTTTTTTTCGGGCCGAATTTTTGAGTTTCGATATCTCAGCTCTGGAAGGGGCTAGAGCCTCCATTTTTGCACTCAGGTCTAAGTCTCATGGCCCTCTATCAGAATTTGGGAAGATTGGAGAAACTTAATTTTTCGCCCAAAAAAAAAAACGTAAGGGGTACCACTGTCGTTTTTTTTTCGGGCCGAATTTTTGAGTTTCGATATCTCAGCTCTGGAAGGGGCTAGAGCCTCCATTTTTGCACTCAGGTCTAAGTCTCATGGCCCTCTATCAGAATTTGGGAAGATTGGAGAAACTTAATTTTTCGCCCAAAAAAAAAACGTAAGGGGTACCACTGTCGTTTTTTTTTCGGGCCGAATTTTTGAGTTTCGATATCTCAGCTCTGGAAGGGGCTAGAGCCTCCATTTTTGCACTCAGGTCTAAGTCTCATGGCCCTCTATCAGAATTTGGGAAGATTGGAGAAACTTAATTTTTCGCCCAAAAAAAAAACGTAAGGGGTACCACTGTCGTTTTTTTTTCGGGCCGAATTTTTGAGTTTCGATATCTCAGCTCTGGAAGGGGCTAGAGCCTCCATTTTTGCACTCAGGTCTAAGTCTCATGGCCCTCTATCAGAATTTGGGAAGATTGGAGAAACTTAATTTTTCGCCCAAAAAAAAAACGTAAGGGGTACCACTGTCGTTTTTTTTTCGGGCCGAATTTTTGAGTTTCGATATCTCAGCTCTGGAAGGGGCTAGAGCCTCCATTTTTGCACTCAGGTCTAAGTCTCATGGCCCTCTATCAGAATTTGGGAAGATTGGAGAAACTTAATTTTTCGCCCAAAAAAAAAACGTAAGGGGTACCACTGTCGTTTTTTTTTCGGGCCGAATTTTTGAGTTTCGATATCTCAGCTCTGGAAGGGGCTAGAGCCTCCATTTTTGCACTCAGGTCTAAGTCTCATGGCCCTCTATCAGAATTTGGGAAGATTGGAGAAACTTAATTTTTCGCCCAAAAAAAAAAACGTAAGGGGTACCACTGTCGTTTTTTTTTTCGGGCCGAATTTTTGAGTTTCGATATCTCAGCTCTGGAAGGGGCTAGAGCCTCCATTTTTGCACTCAGGTCTAAGTCTCATGGCCCTCTATCAGAATTTGGGAAGATTGGAGAAACTTAATTTTTCGCCCAAAAAAAAAACGTAAGGGGTACCACTGTCGTTTTTTTTTCGGGCCGAATTTTTGAGTTTCGATATCTCAGCTCTGGAAGGGGCTAGAGCCTCCATTTTTGCACTCAGGTCTAAGTCTCATGGCCCTCTATCAGAATTTGGGAAGATTGGAGAAACTTAATTTTTCGCCCAAAAAAAAAACGTAAGGGGTACCACTGTCGTTTTTTTTTCGGGCCGAATTTTTGAGTTTCGATATCTCAGCTCTGGAAGGGGCTAGAGCCTCCATTTTTGCACTCAGGTCTAAGTCTCATGGCCCTCTATCAGAATTTGGGAAGATTGGAGAAACTTAATTTTTCGCCCAAAAAAAAAAACGTAAGGGGTACCACTGTCGTTTTTTTTTTCGGGCCGAATTTTTGAGTTTCGATATCTCAGCTCTGGAAGGGGCTAGAGCCTCCATTTTTGCACTCAGGTCTAAGTCTCATGGCCCTCTATCAGAATTTGGGAAGATTGGAGAAACTTAATTTTTCGCCCAAAAAAAAAACGTAAGGGGTACCACTGTCGTTTTTTTTTCGGGCCGAATTTTTGAGTTTCGATATCTCAGCTCTGGAAGGGGCTAGAGCCTCCATTTTTGCACTCAGGTCTAAGTCTCATGGCCCTCTATCAGAATTTGGGAAGATTGGAGAAACTTAATTTTTCGCCCAAAAAAAAAAACGTAAGGGGTACCACTGTCGTTTTTTTTTTCGGGCCGAATTTTTGAGTTTCGATATCTCAGCTCTGGAAGGGGCTAGAGCCTCCATTTTTGCACTCAGGTCTAAGTCTCATGGCCCTCTATCAGAATTTGGGAAGATTGGAGAAACTTAATTTTTCGCCCAAAAAAAAAACGTAAGGGGTACCACTGTCGTTTTTTTTTCGGGCCGAATTTTTGAGTTTCGATATCTCAGCTCTGGAAGGGGCTAGAGCCTCCATTTTTGCACTCAGGTCTAAGTCTCATGGCCCTCTATCAGAATTTGGGAAGATTGGAGAAACTTAATTTTTCGCCCAAAAAAAAAACGTAAGGGGTACCACTGTCGTTTTTTTTTTCGGGCCGAATTTTTGAGTTTCGATATCTCAGCTCTGGAAGGGGCTAGAGCCTCCATTTTTGCACTCAGGTCTAAGTCTCATGGCCCTCTATCAGAATTTGGGAAGATTGGAGAAACTTAATTTTTCGCCCAAAAAAAAAACGTAAGGGGTACCACTGTCGTTTTTTTTTTCGGGCCGAATTTTTGAGTTTCGATATCTCAGCTCTGGAAGGGGCTAGAGCCTCCATTTTTGCACTCAGGTCTAAGTCTCATGGCCCTCTATCAGAATTTGGGAAGATTGGAGAAACTTAATTTTTCGCCCAAAAAAAAAACGTAAGGGGTACCACTGTCGTTTTTTTTTCGGGCCGAATTTTTGAGTTTCGATATCTCAGCTCTGGAAGGGGCTAGAGCCTCCATTTTTGCACTCAGGTCTAAGTCTCATGGCCCTCTATCAGAATTTGGGAAGATTGGAGAAACTTAATTTTTCGCCCAAAAAAAAAACGTAAGGGGTACCACTGTCGTTTTTTTTTCGGGCCGAATTTTTGAGTTTCGATATCTCAGCTCTGGAAGGGGCTAGAGCCTCCATTTTTGCACTCAGGTCTAAGTCTCATGGCCCTCTATCAGAATTTGGGAAGATTGGAGAAACTTAATTTTTCGCCCAAAAAAAAAAACGTAAGGGGTACCACTGTCGTTTTTTTTTCGGGCCGAATTTTTGAGTTTCGATATCTCAGCTCTGGAAGGGGCTAGAGCCTCCATTTTTGCACTCAGGTCTAAGTCTCATGGCCCTCTATCAGAATTTGGGAAGATTGGAGAAACTTAATTTTTCGCCCAAAAAAAAAACGTAAGGGGTACCACTGTCGTTTTTTTTTCGGGCCGAATTTTTGAGTTTCGATATCTCAGCTCTGGAAGGGGCTAGAGCCTCCATTTTTGCACTCAGGTCTAAGTCTCATGGCCCTCTATCAGAATTTGGGAAGATTGGAGAAACTTAATTTTTCGCCCAAAAAAAAAAACGTAAGGGGTACCACTGTCGTTTTTTTTTTCGGGCCGAATTTTTGAGTTTCGATATCTCAGCTCTGGAAGGGGCTAGAGCCTCCATTTTTGCACTCAGGTCTAAGTCTCATGGCCCTCTATCAGAATTTGGGAAGATTGGAGAAACTTAATTTTTCGCCCAAAAAAAAAAACGTAAGGGGTACCACTGTCGTTTTTTTTCGGGCCGAATTTTTGAGTTTCGATATCTCAGCTCTGGAAGGGGCTAGAGCCTCCATTTTTGCACTCAGGTCTAAGTCTCATGGCCCTCTATCAGAATTTGGGAAGATTGGAGAAACTTAATTTTTCGCCCAAAAAAAAAACGTAAGGGGTACCACTGTCGTTTTTTTTCGGGCCGAATTTTTGAGTTTCGATATCTCAGCTCTGGAAGGGGCTAGAGCCTCCATTTTTGCACTCAGGTCTAAGTCTCATGGCCCTCTATCAGAATTTGGGAAGATTGGAGAAACTTAATTTTTCGCCCAAAAAAAAAAACGTAAGGGGTACCACTGTCGTTTTTTTTTCGGGCCGAATTTTTGAGTTTCGATATCTCAGCTCTGGAAGGGGCTAGAGCCTCCATTTTTGCACTCAGGTCTAAGTCTCATGGCCCTCTATCAGAATTTGGGAAGATTGGAGAAACTTAATTTTTCGCCCAAAAAAAAACGTAAGGGGTACCACTGTCGTTTTTTTTTCGGGCCGAATTTTGAGTTTCGATATCTCAGCTCTGGAAGGGCTAGAGCCTCCATTTTTGCACTCAGGTCTAAGTCTCATGGCCCTCTATCAGAATCCAGAGTTTGGGAAGATTGGAGAAACTTAATTTTTCGCCCAAAAAAAAAACGTAAGGGGTACCACTGTCGTTTTTTTTTCGGGCCGAATTTTTGAGTTTCGATATCTCAGCTCTGGGGCTAGAGCCTCCATTTTTGCACTCAGGTCTAAGTCTCATGGCCCTCTATCAGAATCCAGAGTTTTGGGAAGATTGGAGAAACTTAATTTTTCGCCCAAAAAAAAAAACGTAAGGGGTACCACTGTCGTTTTTTTCGGGCCGAATTTTTGAGTTTCGATATCTCAGCTCTGGAAGGGCTAGAGCCTCCATTTTTGCACTCAGGTCTAAGTCTCATGGCCTCTATCAGAATCCAGAGTTTTGAGAAGATTGGAGAAACTTAATTTTTCGCCCAAAAAAAAACGTAAGGGGTACCACTGTCGTTTTTTTTTCGGGCCGAATTTTTGAGTTTCGATATCTCAGCTCTGGAAGGGGCTAGAGCCTCCATTTTTGCACTCAGGTCTAAGTCTCATGGCCCTCTATCAGAATCCAGAGTTTTGAGAAGATTGGAGAAACTTAATTTTTCGCCCAAAAAAAACGTAAGGGGTAACACTGTCGTTTTTTTTTCGGGCCGAATTTTTGAGTTTCGATATCTCAGCTCTGGAAGGGGCTAGAGCCTCCATTTTTGCACTCAGGTCTAAGTCTCATTGGCTCTATCAGAATCCAGAGTTTTGAGAAGATTGGAGAAACTTAATTTTTTCGCCCAAAAAAAAAACGTAAGGGGTACCACTGTCGTTTTTTTTTTGGGCCGAATTTTTGAGTTTCGATATCTCAGCTCTGGAAGGGGCTAGAGCCTCCATTTTTGCACTCAGGTCTAAGTCTCATGGCCCTCTATCAGAATCCAGAGTTTTGAGAAGATTGGAGAAACTTCATTTTTCGCCCAAAAAAAAAACGTAAGGGGTACCACTGTCGTTTTTTTTGGGGCCGAATTTTTGAGTTTCGATATCTCAGCTCTGGAAGGGGCTAGAGCCTCCATTTTTGCACTCAGGTCTAAGTCTCATGGCCCTCTATCAGAATCCAGGTTTTGAAGATTGGAGAAACTTAATTTTTCGCCCAAAAAAAAAAAACGTAAGGGGTACCACTGTCGTTTTTTTTTTGGTCGAAATTTTTGAGTTTCGATATCTCAGCTCTGGAAGGGGCTAGAGCCTCCATTTTTGCACTCAGGTCTAAGTCTCATGGCCCTCTATCAGAATCCAGAGTTTTGAGAGATTGGAGAAACTTAATTTTTCGCCCAAAAAAAAAAAACGTAAGGGGTACCACTGTCGTTTTTTTTTCGGGCCGAATTTTTGAGTTTCGATATCTCAGCTCTGGAAGGGGCTAGAGCCTCCATTTTTGCACTCAGGTCTAAGTCTCATGGCCCTCTATCAGAATCCAGAGTTTTGGGAAGATTGGAGAAACTTAATTTTTCGCCCAAAAAAAAAAACGTAAGGGGTACCACTGTCGTTTTTTTTCGGGCCGAAATTTTGAGTTTCGATATCTCAGCTCTGGAAGGGGCTAGAGCCTCCATTTTTGCACTCAGGTCTAAGTCTCATGGCCCTCTATCAGAATCCAGAGTTTTGAAGATTGGAGAAACTTAATTTTTCGCCCAAAAAAAAAAAACGTAAGGGGTACCACTGTCGTTTTTTTTTCGGCCGAAATTTTTGAGTTTCGATATCTCAGCTCTGGGGCTAGAGCCTCCATTTTTGCACTCAGGTCTAAGTCTCATGGCCCTCTATCAGAATCAGAGTTTGGGAAGATTGGAGAAACTTAATTTTTCGCCCAAAAAAAAAACGTAAGGGGTACCACTGTCGTTTTTTTTTTCGGGCCGAATTTTTGAGTTTCGATATCTCAGCTCTGGAAGGGGCTAGAGCCTCCATTTTTGCACTCAGGTCTAAGTCTCTGGCCCTCTATCAGAATCAGAGTTTTGAGAAGATTGGAGAAACTTAATTTTTCGCCCCAAAAAAAAAACGTAAGGGGTACCACTGTCGTTTTTTTTTCGGGCCGAAATTTTTGAGTTTCGATATCTCAGCTCTGGAAGGGGCTAGAGCCTCCATTTTTGCACTCAGGTCTAAGTCTCATGGCCCTCTATCAGAATCCAGAGTTTTGGAGAAACTTAATTTTTCGCCAAAAAAAAAA
>NW_024121111.1:22127218-22139991 GCF_016745375.1 Pimephales promelas
GTAGGGGTACACTGTCGTTTTTTTTCGGCCGCCGAATTTTTGAGTTTCCATATCTCAGCTCTGGAAGGGCTAGAGCCTCCATTTTTGCACTCAGGTCTAAGTCTCATGGCCCTCTATCAGAATCCAGAGTTTTGGGAAGATTGGAGAAACTTAATTTTTCGCCCAAAAAAAAAAACGTAAGGGTACCACTGTCGTTTTTTTTTTCGGCGAATTTTTGAGTTTCGATATCTCAGCTCTGGAAGGGGCTAGAGCCTCCATTTTTGCACTCAGGTCTAAGTCTCATGGCCCTCTATCAGAATCCAGAGTTTGGGAAGATTGGAGAAACTTAATTTTTCGCCCAAAAAAAAACGTAAGGGGTACCACTGTCGTTTTTTTTTCGGGCCGAATTTTTGAGTTTCGATATCTCAGCTCTGGAAGGGGCTAGAGCCTCCATTTTTGCACTCAGGTCTAAGTCTCATGGCCCTCTATCAGAATCCAGAGTTTTGGGAAGATTGGAGAAACTTAATTTTTCGCCCAAAAAAAAAACGTAAGGGGTACCACTGTCGTTTTTTTTTCGGGCCGAATTTTTGAGTTTCGATATCTCAGCTCTGGAAGGGGCTAGAGCCTCCATTTTTGCACTCAGGTCTAAGTCTCATGGCCCTCTATCAGAATCCAGAGTTTTGGGAAGATTGGAGAAACTTAATTTTTCGCCCAAAAAAAAAAACGTAAGGGGTACCACTGTCGTTTTTTTTTCGGGCCGAATTTTTGAGTTTCGATATCTCAGCTCTGGAAGGGGCTAGAGCCTCCATTTTTGCACTCAGGTCTAAGTCTCATGGCCCTCTATCAGAATCCAGAGTTTTGGGAAGATTGGAGAAACTTAATTTTTCGCCCAAAAAAAAAAAACGTAAGGGGTACCACTGTCGTTTTTTTTTTCGGGCCGAATTTTTGAGTTTCGATATCTCAGCTCTGGAAGGGGCTAGAGCCTCCATTTTTGCACTCAGGTCTAAGTCTCATGGCCCTCTATCAGAATCCAGAGTTTTGGGAAGATTGGAGAAACTTAATTTTTCGCCCAAAAAAAAAAACGTAAGGGGTACCACTGTCGTTTTTTTTTCGGGCCGAATTTTTGAGTTTCGATATCTCAGCTCTGGAAGGGGCTAGAGCCTCCATTTTTGCACTCAGGTCTAAGTCTCATGGCCCTCTATCAGAATCCAGAGTTTTGGGAAGATTGGAGAAACTTAATTTTTCGCCCAAAAAAAAAAACGTAAGGGGTACCACTGTCGTTTTTTTTTCGGGCCGAATTTTTGAGTTTCGATATCTCAGCTCTGGAAGGGGCTAGAGCCTCCATTTTTGCACTCAGGTCTAAGTCTCATGGCCCTCTATCAGAATCCAGAGTTTTGGAAGATTGGAGAAACTTAATTTTTCGCCCAAAAAAAAAAACGTAAGGGGTACCACTGTCGTTTTTTTTTTCGGGCCGAATTTTTGAGTTTCGATATCTCAGCTCTGGAAGGGGCTAGAGCCTCCATTTTTGCACTCAGGTCTAAGTCTCATGGCCCTCTATCAGAATCCAGAGTTTTGGGAAGATTGGAGAAACTTAATTTTTCGCCCAAAAAAAAAAAACGTAAGGGGTACCACTGTCGTTTTTTTTTTCGGGCCGAATTTTTGAGTTTCGATATCTCAGCTCTGGAAGGGGCTAGAGCCTCCATTTTTGCACTCAGGTCTAAGTCTCATGGCCCTCTATCAGAATCCAGAGTTTTGGGAAGATTGGAGAAACTTAATTTTTCGCCCAAAAAAAAAAACGTAAGGGGTACCACTGTCGTTTTTTTTTCGGGCCGAATTTTTGAGTTTCGATATCTCAGCTCTGGAAGGGGCTAGAGCCTCCATTTTTGCACTCAGGTCTAAGTCTCATGGCCCTCTATCAGAATCCAGAGTTTTGGGAAGATTGGAGAAACTTAATTTTTCGCCCAAAAAAAAAAAACGTAAGGGGTACCACTGTCGTTTTTTTTTCGGGCCGAATTTTTGAGTTTCGATATCTCAGCTCTGGAAGGGGCTAGAGCCTCCATTTTTGCACTCAGGTCTAAGTCTCATGGCCCTCTATCAGAATCCAGAGTTTTGGGAAGATTGGAGAAACTTAATTTTTCGCCCAAAAAAAAAACGTAAGGGGTACCACTGTCGTTTTTTTTTTCGGGCCGAATTTTTGAGTTTCGATATCTCAGCTCTGGAAGGGGCTAGAGCCTCCATTTTTGCACTCAGGTCTAAGTCTCATGGCCCTCTATCAGAATCCAGAGTTTTGGGAAGATTGGAGAAACTTAATTTTTCGCCCAAAAAAAAAAAACGTAAGGGGTACCACTGTCGTTTTTTTTTCGGGCCGAATTTTTGAGTTTCGATATCTCAGCTCTGGAAGGGGCTAGAGCCTCCATTTTTGCACTCAGGTCTAAGTCTCATGGCCCTCTATCAGAATCCAGAGTTTTGGGAAGATTGGAGAAACTTAATTTTTCGCCCAAAAAAAAAACGTAAGGGGTACCACTGTCGTTTTTTTTTTCGGGCCGAATTTTTGAGTTTCGATATCTCAGCTCTGGAAGGGGCTAGAGCCTCCATTTTTGCACTCAGGTCTAAGTCTCATGGCCCTCTATCAGAATCCAGAGTTTTGGGAAGATTGGAGAAACTTAATTTTTCGCCCAAAAAAAAAACGTAAGGGGTACCACTGTCGTTTTTTTTTCGGGCCGAATTTTTGAGTTTCGATATCTCAGCTCTGGAAGGGGCTAGAGCCTCCATTTTTGCACTCAGGTCTAAGTCTCATGGCCCTCTATCAGAATCCAGAGTTTTGGGAAGATTGGAGAAACTTAATTTTTCGCCCAAAAAAAAAAACGTAAGGGGTACCACTGTCGTTTTTTTTTTCGGGCCGAATTTTTGAGTTTCGATATCTCAGCTCTGGAAGGGGCTAGAGCCTCCATTTTTGCACTCAGGTCTAAGTCTCATGGCCCTCTATCAGAATCCAGAGTTTTGGGAAGATTGGAGAAACTTAATTTTTCGCCCAAAAAAAAAAAACGTAAGGGGTACCACTGTCGTTTTTTTTTCGGGCCGAATTTTTGAGTTTCGATATCTCAGCTCTGGAAGGGGCTAGAGCCTCCATTTTTGCACTCAGGTCTAAGTCTCATGGCCCTCTATCAGAATCCAGAGTTTTGGGAAGATTGGAGAAACTTAATTTTTCGCCCAAAAAAAAAAACGTAAGGGGTACCACTGTCGTTTTTTTTTTCGGGCCGAATTTTTGAGTTTCGATATCTCAGCTCTGGAAGGGGCTAGAGCCTCCATTTTTGCACTCAGGTCTAAGTCTCATGGCCCTCTATCAGAATCCAGAGTTTTGGGAAGATTGGAGAAACTTAATTTTTCGCCCAAAAAAAAAAACGTAAGGGGTACCACTGTCGTTTTTTTTTCGGGCCGAATTTTTGAGTTTCGATATCTCAGCTCTGGAAGGGGCTAGAGCCTCCATTTTTGCACTCAGGTCTAAGTCTCATGGCCCTCTATCAGAATCCAGAGTTTTGGGAAGATTGGAGAAACTTAATTTTTCGCCCAAAAAAAAAAAACGTAAGGGGTACCACTGTCGTTTTTTTTTCGGGCCGAATTTTTGAGTTTCGATATCTCAGCTCTGGAAGGGGCTAGAGCCTCCATTTTTGCACTCAGGTCTAAGTCTCATGGCCCTCTATCAGAATCCAGAGTTTTGGGAAGATTGGAGAAACTTAATTTTTCGCCCAAAAAAAAAAACGTAAGGGGTACCACTGTCGTTTTTTTTTCGGGCCGAATTTTTGAGTTTCGATATCTCAGCTCTGGAAGGGGCTAGAGCCTCCATTTTTGCACTCAGGTCTAAGTCTCATGGCCCTCTATCAGAATCCAGAGTTTTGGAAGATTGGAGAAACTTAATTTTTCGCCCAAAAAAAAAAACGTAAGGGGTACCACTGTCGTTTTTTTTTTCGGGCCGAATTTTTGAGTTTCGATATCTCAGCTCTGGAAGGGGCTAGAGCCTCCATTTTTGCACTCAGGTCTAAGTCTCATGGCCCTCTATCAGAATCCAGAGTTTTGGGAAGATTGGAGAAACTTAATTTTTCGCCCAAAAAAAAAAACGTAAGGGGTACCACTGTCGTTTTTTTTTTCGGGCCGAATTTTTGAGTTTCGATATCTCAGCTCTGGAAGGGGCTAGAGCCTCCATTTTTGCACTCAGGTCTAAGTCTCATGGCCCTCTATCAGAATCCAGAGTTTTGGGAAGATTGGAGAAACTTAATTTTTCGCCCAAAAAAAAAAACGTAAGGGGTACCACTGTCGTTTTTTTTTTCGGGCCGAATTTTTGAGTTTCGATATCTCAGCTCTGGAAGGGGCTAGAGCCTCCATTTTTGCACTCAGGTCTAAGTCTCATGGCCCTCTATCAGAATCCAGAGTTTGGGAAGATTGGAGAAACTTAATTTTTCGCCCAAAAAAAAAACGTAAGGGGTACCACTGTCGTTTTTTTTTCGGGCCGAATTTTTGAGTTTCGATATCTCAGCTCTGGAAGGGGCTAGAGCCTCCATTTTTGCACTCAGGTCTAAGTCTCATGGCCCTCTATCAGAATCCAGAGTTTTGGGAAGATTGGAGAAACTTAATTTTTCGCCCAAAAAAAAAAACGTAAGGGGTACCACTGTCGTTTTTTTTTCGGGCCGAATTTTTGAGTTTCGATATCTCAGCTCTGGAAGGGGCTAGAGCCTCCATTTTTGCACTCAGGTCTAAGTCTCATGGCCCTCTATCAGAATCCAGAGTTTTGGGAAGATTGGAGAAACTTAATTTTTCGCCAAAAGAGTTTTTGGGCCGAATTTTTGAGTTCCATTTTTGGAAGGGGCTAGAGCACTCAGGTCTAAGTCTAATGGCCCTCTATCAGAATCCAGAGTTTTGGGAAGATTGGAGAAACTTAATTTTTCGCCCAAAAAAAAAACGTAAGGGGTACCACTGTCGTTTTTTTTTCGGGCCGAATTTTTGAGTTTCGATATCTCAGCTCTGGAAGGGGCTAGAGCCTCCATTTTTGCACTCAGGTCTAAGTCTCATGGCCCTCTATCAGAATCCAGAGTTTTGGGAAGATTGGAGAAACTTAATTTTTCGCCCCAAAAAAAAAAACGTAAGGGGTACCACTGTCGTTTTTTTTTCGGGCCGAATTTTTGAGTTTCGATATCTCAGCTCTGGAAGGGGCTAGAGCCTCCATTTTTGCACTCAGGTCTAAGTCTCATGGCCCTCTATCAGAATCCAGAGTTTTGGGAAGATTGGAGAAACTTAATTTTTCGCCCAAAAAAAAAAAAACGTAAGGGGTACCACTGTCGTTTTTTTTTTCGGGCCGAATTTTTGAGTTTCGATATCTCAGCTCTGGAAGGGGCTAGAGCCTCCATTTTTGCACTCAGGTCTAAGTCTCATGGCCCTCTATCAGAATCCAGAGTTTTGGAAGATTGGAGAAACTTAATTTTTCGCCCAAAAAAAAAAAAACGTAAGGGGTACCACTGTCGTTTTTTTTTCGGGCCGAATTTTTGAGTTTCGATATCTCAGCTCTGGAAGGGGCTAGAGCCTCCATTTTTGCACTCAGGTCTAAGTCTCATGGCCCTCTATCAGAATCCAGAGTTTTGAGAAGATTGGAGAAACTTAATTTTTCGCCCAAAAAAAAAAAACGTAAGGGGTACCACTGTCGTTTTTTTTTCGGGCCGAATTTTTGAGTTTCGATATCTCAGCTCTGGAAGGGGCTAGAGCCTCCATTTTTGCACTCAGGTCTAAGTCTCATGGCCCTCTATCAGAATCCAGAGTTTTGAGAAGATTGGAGAAAATTTATTTTTTTTTTCGAGAGTTTTTGGGTCTAGAGCCTCCATTTTTGCACTCAGGTCTAAGTCTCATGGCCCTCTATCAGAATCCAGAGTTTTGGGAAGATTGGAGAAACTTAATTTTTCGCCCAAAAAAAAAAACGTAAGGGGTACCACTGTCGTTTTTTTTTCGGGCCGAATTTTTGAGTTTCGATATCTCAGCTCTGGAAGGGGCTAGAGCCTCCATTTTTGCACTCAGGTCTAAGTCTCATGGCCCTCTATCAGAATCCAGAGTTTTGGGAAGATTGGAGAAACTTAATTTTTCGCCCAAAAAAAAAAACGTAAGGGGTACCACTGTCGTTTTTTTTTCGGGCCGAATTTTTGAGTTTCGATATCTCAGCTCTGGAAGGGGCTAGAGCCTCCATTTTTGCACTCAGGTCTAAGTCTCATGGCCCTCTATCAGAATCCAGAGTTTTGGAAGATTGGAGAAACTTAATTTTTCGCCCAAAAAAAAAACGTAAGGGGTACCACTGTCGTTTTTTTTTCGGGCCGAATTTTTGAGTTTCGATATCTCAGCTCTGGAAGGGGCTAGAGCCTCCATTTTTGCACTCAGGTCTAAGTCTCATGGCCCTCTATCAGAATCCAGAGTTTTGAGAAGATTGGAGAAACTTATTTTTTTTTTTGAAGAGTTTTTGGGGTCTAGAGCCTCCATTTTTGCACTCAGGTCTAAGTCTCATGGCCCTCTATCAGAATCCAGAGTTTTGGGAAGATTGGAGAAACTTAATTTTTCGCCCAAAAAAAAAAACGTAAGGGGTACCACTGTCGTTTTTTTTTCGGGCCGAATTTTTGAGTTTCGATATCTCAGCTCTGGAAGGGGCTAGAGCCTCCATTTTTGCACTCAGGTCTAAGTCTCATGGCCCTCTATCAGAATCCAGAGTTTTGGGAAGATTGGAGAAACTTAATTTTTCGCCCAAAAAAAAAAACGTAAGGGGTACCACTGTCGTTTTTTTTTTCGGGCCGAATTTTTGAGTTTCGATATCTCAGCTCTGGAAGGGGCTAGAGCCTCCATTTTTGCACTCAGGTCTAAGTCTCATGGCCCTCTATCAGAATCCAGAGTTTTGGAAAGATTGGAGAAACTTAATTTTTCGCCCAAAAAAAAAAAAACGTAAGGGGTACCACTGTCGTTTTTTTTTTCGGGCCGAATTTTTGAGTTTCGATATCTCAGCTCTGGAAGGGGCTAGAGCCTCCATTTTTGCACTCAGGTCTAAGTCTCATGGCCCTCTATCAGAATCCAGAGTTTTGGGAAGATTGGAGAAACTTAATTTTTCGCCCAAAAAAAAAAAACGTAAGGGGTACCACTGTCGTTTTTTTTTCGGGCCGAATTTTTGAGTTTCGATATCTCAGCTCTGGAAGGGGCTAGAGCCTCCATTTTTGCACTCAGGTCTAAGTCTCATGGCCCTCTATCAGAATCCAGAGTTTTGAGAAGATTGGAGAAACTTAATTTTTCGCCAAAAAAAAAAACGTAAGGGGTACCACTGTCGTTTTTTTTTTCGGGCCGAATTTTTGAGTTTCGATATCTCAGCTCTGGAAGGGGCTAGAGCCTCCATTTTTGCACTCAGGTCTAAGTCTCATGGCCCTCTATCAGAATCCAGAGTTTTGAGAAGAATTGGAGAAACTTATTTTTTTTTTCGGGAGTTTTTGGGTCTAAGAGCCTCCATTTTTGCACTCAGGTCTAAGTCTCATGGCCCTCTATCAGAATCCAGAGTTTTGGGAAGATTGGAGAAACTTAATTTTTCGCCCAAAAAAAAAAACGTAAGGGGTACCACTGTCGTTTTTTTTTCGGGCCGAATTTTTGAGTTTCGATATCTCAGCTCTGGAAGGGGCTAGAGCCTCCATTTTTGCACTCAGGTCTAAGTCTCATGGCCCTCTATCAGAATCCAGAGTTTTGGGAAGATTGGAGAAACTTAATTTTTCGCCCCAAAAAAAAAAAACGTAAGGGGTACCACTGTCGTTTTTTTTTCGGGCCGAATTTTTGAGTTTCGATATCTCAGCTCTGGAAGGGGCTAGAGCCTCCATTTTTGCACTCAGGTCTAAGTCTCATGGCCCTCTATCAGAATCCAGAGTTTTGGGAAGATTGGAGAAACTTAATTTTTCGCCCAAAAAAAAAAAACGTAAGGGGTACCACTGTCGTTTTTTTTTTCGGGCCGAATTTTTGAGTTTCGATATCTCAGCTCTGGAAGGGGCTAGAGCCTCCATTTTTGCACTCAGGTCTAAGTCTCATGGCCCTCTATCAGAATCCAGAGTTTTGGGAAGATTGGAGAAACTTAATTTTTCGCCCAAAAAAAAAACGTAAGGGGTACCACTGTCGTTTTTTTTTCGGGCCGAATTTTTGAGTTTCGATATCTCAGCTCTGGAAGGGGCTAGAGCCTCCATTTTTGCACTCAGGTCTAAGTCTCATGGCCCTCTATCAGAATCCAGAGTTTTGGAAGATTGGAGAAACTTAATTTTTCGCCCAAAAAAAAAAAACGTAAGGGGTACCACTGTCGTTTTTTTTTCGGGCCGAATTTTTGAGTTTCGATATCTCAGCTCTGGAAGGGGCTAGAGCCTCCATTTTTGCACTCAGGTCTAAGTCTCATGGCCCTCTATCAGAATCCAGAGTTTTGGGAAGATTGGAGAAACTTAATTTTTCGCCCAAAAAAAAAAAACGTAAGGGGTACCACTGTCGTTTTTTTTTTCGGGCCGAATTTTTGAGTTTCGATATCTCAGCTCTGGAAGGGGCTAGAGCCTCCATTTTTGCACTCAGGTCTAAGTCTCATGGCCCTCTATCAGAATCCAGAGTTTTGGAAGATTGGAGAAACTTAATTTTTCGCCCAAAAAAAAAAAAACGTAAGGGGTACCACTGTCGTTTTTTTTTCGGGCCGAATTTTTGAGTTTCGATATCTCAGCTCTGGAAGGGGCTAGAGCCTCCATTTTTGCACTCAGGTCTAAGTCTCATGGCCCTCTATCAGAATCCAGAGTTTTGGGAAGATTGGAGAAACTTAATTTTTCGCCCAAAAAAAAAACGTAAGGGGTACCACTGTCGTTTTTTTTTCGGGTCGAATTTTTGAGTTTCGATATCTCAGCTCTGGAAGGGGCTAGAGCCTCCATTTTTGCACTCAGGTCTAAGTCTCATGGCCCTCTATCAGAATCCAGAGTTTTGGGAAGATTGGAGAAACTTAATTTTTCGCCCAAAAAAAAAACGTAAGGGGTACCACTGTCGTTTTTTTTTCGGGTCGAATTTTTGAGTTTCGATATCTCAGCTCTGGAAGGGGCTAGAGCCTCCATTTTTGCACTCAGGTCTAAGTCTCATGGCCCTCTATCAGAATCCAGAGTTTTGAGAAGATTGGAGAAACTTATTTTTTTTTCGAAAGAGTTTGGGTCTAGAGCCTCCATTTTTGCACTCAGGTCTAAGTCTCATGGCCCTCTATCAGAATCCAGAGTTTTGGGAAGATTGGAGAAACTTAATTTTTCGCCCAAAAAAAAAAAACGTAAGGGGTACCACTGTCGTTTTTTTTTCGGGCCGAATTTTTGAGTTTCGATATCTCAGCTCTGGAAGGGGCTAGAGCCTCCATTTTTGCACTCAGGTCTAAGTCTCATGGCCCTCTATCAGAATCCAGAGTTTTGGGAAGATTGGAGAAACTTAATTTTTCGCCCAAAAAAAAAAACGTAAGGGGTACCACTGTCGTTTTTTTTTCGGGCCGAATTTTTGAGTTTCGATATCTCAGCTCTGGAAGGGGCTAGAGCCTCCATTTTTGCACTCAGGTCTAAGTCTCATGGCCCTCTATCAGAATCCAGAGTTTTGGAAGATTGGAGAAACTTAATTTTTCGCCCAAAAAAAAAAAACGTAAGGGGTACCACTGTCGTTTTTTTTTTCGGGCCGAATTTTTGAGTTTCGATATCTCAGCTCTGGAAGGGGCTAGAGCCTCCATTTTTGCACTCAGGTCTAAGTCTCATGGCCCTCTATCAGAATCCAGAGTTTTGGAAGATTGGAGAAACTTAATTTTTCGCCCAAAAAAAAAAAAACGTAAGGGGTACCACTGTCGTTTTTTTTTCGGGCCGAATTTTTGAGTTTCGATATCTCAGCTCTGGAAGGGGCTAGAGCCTCCATTTTTGCACTCAGGTCTAAGTCTCATGGCCCTCTATCAGAATCCAGAGTTTTGGAAGATTGGAGAAACTTAATTTTTCGCCCAAAAAAAAAAACGTAAGGGGTACCACTGTCGTTTTTTTTTCGGGCCGAATTTTTGAGTTTCGATATCTCAGCTCTGGAAGGGGCTAGAGCCTCCATTTTTGCACTCAGGTCTAAGTCTCATGGCCCTCTATCAGAATCCAGAGTTTTGAGAAGATTGGAGAAACTTAATTTTTTTTTTAGAGAGTTTTGGCTCTAGAAGCCTCCATTTTTTGCACTCAGGTCTAAGTCTCATGGCCCTCTATCAGAATCCAGAGTTTTGGGAAGATTGGAGAAACTTAATTTTTCGCCCAAAAAAAAAAACGTAAGGGGTACCACTGTCGTTTTTTTTTTCGGGCCGAATTTTTGAGTTTCGATATCTCAGCTCTGGAAGGGGCTAGAGCCTCCATTTTTGCACTCAGGTCTAAGTCTCATGGCCCTCTATCAGAATCCAGAGTTTTGGGAAGATTGGAGAAACTTAATTTTTCGCCCAAAAAAAAAAAACGTAAGGGGTACCACTGTCGTTTTTTTTTTCGGGCCGAATTTTTGAGTTTCGATATCTCACCTTTGGAAGGGCTAAAACCCCCCATTTTTGCACTCAGGTCTAAGTCTCATGGCCCTCTATCAGAATCCAGAGTTTTGGAAGATTGGAGAAACTTAATTTTTCGCCCAAAAAAAAAAACGTAAGGGGTACCACTGTCGTTTTTTTTTTCGGGCCGAATTTTTGAGTTTCGATATCTCAGCTCTGGAAGGGCTAGAGCCTCCATTTTTGCACTCAGGTCTAAGTCTCATGGCCCTCTATCAGAATCCAGAGTTTTGAAGAAGAATTGGGGAAAACTTATTTTTTTTTTCGAATTTTTGAGTTTGGGCTCTAGGCCCTCCATTTTTGCACTCAGGTCTAAGTCTCATGGCCCTCTATCAGAATCCAGAGTTTTGGAAGATTGGAGAAACTTAATTTTTCGCCCAAAAAAAAAAAACGTAAGGGGTACCACTGTCGTTTTTTTTTCGGGCCGAATTTTTGAGTTTCGATATCTCAGCTCTGGAAGGGGCTAGAGCCTCCATTTTTGCACTCAGGTCTAAGTCTCATGGCCCTCTATCAGAATCCAGAGTTTTGGGAAGATTGGAGAAACTTAATTTTTCGCCCAAAAAAAAAAACGTAAGGGGTACCACTGTCGTTTTTTTTTTCGGGCCGAATTTTTGAGTTTCGATATCTCAGCTCTGGAAGGGGCTAGAGCCTCCATTTTTGCACTCAGGTCTAAGTCTCATGGCCCTCTATCAGAATCCAGAGTTTTGGGAAGATTGGAGAAACTTAATTTTTCGCCCAAAAAAAAAAAAAACGTAAGGGGTACCACTGTCGTTTTTTTTTCGGGCCGAATTTTTGAGTTTCGATATCTCAGCTCTGGAAGGGGCTAGAGCCTCCATTTTTGCACTCAGGTCTAAGTCTCATGGCCCTCTATCAGAATCCAGAGTTTTGGGAAGATTGGAGAAACTTAATTTTTCGCCCAAAAAAAAAAAACGTAAGGGGTACCACTGTCGTTTTTTTTTCGGGCCGAATTTTTGAGTTTCGATATCTCAGCTCTGGAAGGGGCTAGAGCCTCCATTTTTGCACTCAGGTCTAAGTCTCATGGCCCTCTATCAGAATCCAGAGTTTTGAGAAGATTGGAGAAACTTAATTTTTCGCCCAAAAAAAAAAACGTAAGGGGTACCACTGTCGTTTTTTTTTCGGGCCGAAATTTTTGAGTTTCGATATCTCAGCTCTGGAAGGGGCTAGAGCCTCCATTTTTGCACTCAGGTCTAAGTCTCATGGCCCTCTAACAGAATCCAGAGTTTTGAGAAGATTGGAGAAACTTATTTTTTTTCTAGAGAGTTTTGGGTCTAGAGCCTCCATTTTTGCACTCAGGCGTAAGTCTCATGGCCCTCTATCAGAATCCAGAGTTTTGAGAAGATTGGAGAAACTTAATTTTTCGCCCGAAAAAAAAAAACGTAAGGGGTACCACTGTCGTTTTTTTTTTCGGGCCGAATTTTTGAGTTTCGATATCTCAGCTCTGGAAGGGGCTAGAGCCTCCATTTTTGCACTCAGGTCTAAGTCTCATGGCCCTCTATCAGAATCCAGAGTTTTGGGAAGATTGGAGAAACTTAATTTTTCGCCCAAAAAAAAAAAAACGTAAGGGGTACCACTGTCGTTTTTTTTTTTCGGGCCGAATTTTTGAGTTTCGATATCTCAGCTCTGGAAGGGCTAGAGCCTCCATTTTTGCACTCAGGTCTAAGTCTCATGGCCCTCTATCAGAATCCAGAGTTTTGGGAAGATTGGAGAAACTTAATTTTTCGCCCAAAAAAAAAAAACGTAAGGGGTACCACTGTCGTTTTTTTTTTCGGGCCGAATTTTTGAGTTTCGATATCTCAGCTCTGGAAGGGCTAGAGCCTCAATTTTTGCACTCAGGTCTAAGTCTCATGGCCCTCTATCAGAATCCAGAGTTTTGGGAAGATTGGAGAAACTTAATTTTTCGCCCAAAAAAAAAAACGTAAGGGGTACCACTGTCGTTTTTTTTCGGCCGAATTTTGGAGTTTCGATATCTCAGCTCTGGAAGGGGCTAGAGCCTCCATTTTTGCACTCAGGTCTAAGTCTCATGGCCCTCTATCAGAATCCAGAGTTTTGGGAAGATTGGAGAAACTTAATTTTTCGCCCAAAAAAAAAAAACGTAAGGGGTACCACTGTCGTTTTTTTTTTTCTTTCGGGCTCCAATTTTTGAGTTTCCATATCTCAGCTCTGGAAGGGCTAGAGGCCTCCATTT
>NW_024121111.1:22150959-22162843 GCF_016745375.1 Pimephales promelas
TTCCAGAGCTGAGATATCGAAACTCAAAATTTCGGCCCGAAAAAAAAAACGACAGTGGTACCCCTTACGTTTTTTTTTTTTGGGCGAAAAATTAAGTTTCTCCAATCTTCCCAAAACTCTGGATTCTGATAGAGGGCCATGAGACTTAGACCTGAGTGCAAAAATGGAGGCTCTAGCCCCTTCCAGAGCTGAGATATCGAAACTCAAAAATTCGGCCCGAAAAAAAAAACGACAGTGGTACCCCTTACGTTTTTTTTTTCGGGCGAAAAATTAAGTTTCTCCAATCTTCCCAAAACTCTGGATTCTGATAGAGGGCCATGAGACTTAGACCTGAGTGCAAAAATGGAGGCTCTAGCCCCTTCCAGAGCTGAGATATCGAAACTCAAAAATTCGGCCCGAAAAAAAAACGACAGTGGTACCCCTTACGTTTTTTTTTTGGGCGAAAAATTAAGTTTCTCCAATCTTCCCAAAACTCTGGATTCTGATAGAGGGCCATGAGACTTAGACCTGAGTGCAAAAATGGAGGCTCTAGCCCTTCCAGAGCTGAGATATCGAAACTCAAAAATTCGGCCCGAAAAAAAAACGACAGTGGTACCCCTTACGTTTTTTTTTTTGGGCGAAAAATTAAGTTTCTCCAATCTTCCCAAAACTCTGGATTCTGATAGAGGGCCATGAGACTTAGACCTGAGTGCAAAAATGGAGGCTCTAGCCCCTTCCAGAGCTGAGATATCGAAACTCAAAAATTCGGCCCGAAAAAAAAAACGACAGTGGTACCCCTTACGTTTTTTTTTGGGCGAAAAATTAAGTTTCTCCAATCTTCCCAAAACTCTGGATTCTGATAGAGGGCCATGAGACTTAGACCTGAGTGCAAAAATGGAGGCTCTAGCCCCTTCCAGAGCTGAGATATCGAAACTCAAAAATTCGGCCCGAAAAAAAAACGACAGTGGTACCCCTTACGTTTTTTTTTTTTGGGCGAAAAATTAAGTTTCTCCAATCTTCCCAAAACTCTGGATTCTGATAGAGGGCCATGAGACTTAGACCTGAGTGCAAAAATGGAGGCTCTAGCCCCTTCCAGAGCTGAGATATCGAAACTCAAAAATTCGGCCCGAAAAAAAAAAACGACAGTGGTACCCCTTACGTTTTTTTTTTTGGGCGAAAAATTAAGTTTCTCCAATCTTCCCAAAACTCTGGATTCTGATAGAGGGCCATGAGACTTAGACCTGAGTGCAAAAATGGAGGCTCTAGCCCCTTCCAGAGCTGAGATATCGAAACTCAAAAATTCGGCCCGAAAAAAAAAACGACAGTGGTACCCCTTACGTTTTTTTTTTGGGCGAAAAATTAAGTTTCTCCAATCTTCCCAAAACTCTGGATTCTGATAGAGGGCCATGAGACTTAGACCTGAGTGCAAAAATGGAGGCTCTAGCCCCTTCCAGAGCTGAGATATCGAAACTCAAAAATTCGGCCCGAAAAAAAAACGACAGTGGTACCCCTTACGTTTTTTTTTTTGGGCGAAAAATTAAGTTTCTCCAATCTTCCCAAAACTCTGGATTCTGATAGAGGGCCATGAGACTTAGACCTGAGTGCAAAAATGGAGGCTCTAGCCCCTTCCAGAGCTGAGATATCGAAACTCAAAAATTCGGCCCGAAAAAAAAAACGACAGTGGTACCCCTTACGTTTTTTTTTTTTGGGCGAAAAATTAAGTTTCTCCAATCTTCCCAAAACTCTGGATTCTGATAGAGGGCCATGAGACTTAGACCTGAGTGCAAAAATGGAGGCTCTAGCCCCTTCCAGAGCTGAGATATCGAAACTCAAAAATTCGGCCCGAAAAAAAAAACGACAGTGGTACCCCTTACGTTTTTTTTTTTGGGCGAAAAATTAAGTTTCTCCAATCTTCCCAAAACTCTGGATTCTGATAGAGGGCCATGAGACTTAGACCTGAGTGCAAAAATGGAGGCTCTAGCCCCTTCCAGAGCTGAGATATCGAAACTCAAAAATTCGGCCCGAAAAAAAAAACGACAGTGGTACCCCTTACGTTTTTTTTTTTTTGGGCGAAAAATTAAGTTTCTCCAATCTTCCAAAACTCTGGATTCTGATAGAGGGCCATGAGACTTAGACCTGAGTGCAAAAATGGAGGCTCTAGCCCCTTCCAGAGCTGAGATATCGAAACTCAAAAATTCGGCCCGAAAAAAAAACGACAGTGGTACCCCTTACGTTTTTTTTTTTGGGCGAAAAATTAAGTTTCTCCAATCTTCCCAAAACTCTGGATTCTGATAGAGGGCCATGAGACTTAGACCTGAGTGCAAAAATGGAGGCTCTAGCCCCTTCCAGAGCTGAGATATCGAAACTCAAAAATTCGGCCCGAAAAAAAAACGACAGTGGTACCCCTTACGTTTTTTTTTTTGGGCGAAAAATTAAGTTTCTCCAATCTTCCCAAAACTCTGGATTCTGATAGAGGGCCATGAGACTTAGACCTGAGTGCAAAAATGGAGGCTCTAGCCCCTTCCAGAGCTGAGATATCGAAACTCAAAAATTCGGCCCGAAAAAAAAACGACAGTGGTACCCCTTACGTTTTTTTTTTTGGGCGAAAAATTAAGTTTCTCCAATCTTCCCAAAACTCTGGATTCTGATAGAGGGCCATGAGACTTAGACCTGAGTGCAAAAATGGAGGCTCTAGCCCCTTCCAGAGCTGAGATATCGAAACTCAAAAATTCGGCCCGAAAAAAAAAACGACAGTGGTACCCCTTACGTTTTTTTTTTTGGGCGAAAAATTAAGTTTCTCCAATCTTCCCAAAACTCTGGATTCTGATAGAGGGCCATGAGACTTAGACCTGAGTGCAAAAATGGAGGCTCTAGCCCCTTCCAGAGCTGAGATATCGAAACTCAAAAATTCGGCCCGAAAAAAAAACGACAGTGGTACCCCTTACGTTTTTTTTTTTGGGCGAAAAATTAAGTTTCTCCAATCTTCCCAAAACTCTGGATTCTGATAGAGGGCCATGAGACTTAGACCTGAGTGCAAAAATGGAGGCTCTAGCCCCTTCCAGAGCTGAGATATCGAAACTCAAAAATTCGGCCCGAAAAAAAAACGACAGTGGTACCCCTTACGTTTTTTTTTTTGGGCGAAAAATTAAGTTTCTCCAATCTTCCCAAAACTCTGGATTCTGATAGAGGGCCATGAGACTTAGACCTGAGTGCAAAAATGGAGGCTCTAGCCCCTTCCAGAGCTGAGATATCGAAACTCAAAAATTCGGCCCGAAAAAAAAACGACAGTGGTACCCCTTACGTTTTTTTTTTGGGCGAAAAATTAAGTTTCTCCAATCTTCCCAAAACTCTGGATTCTGATAGAGGGCCATGAGACTTAGACCTGAGTGCAAAAATGGAGGCTCTAGCCCCTTCCAGAGCTGAGATATCGAAACTCAAAAATTCGGCCCGAAAAAAAAAACGACAGTGGTACCCCTTACGTTTTTTTTTTTTGGGCGAAAAATTAAGTTTCTCCAATCTTCCCAAAACTCTGGATTCTGATAGAGGGCCATGAGACTTAGACCTGAGTGCAAAAATGGAGGCTCTAGCCCCTTCCAGAGCTGAGATATCGAAACTCAAAAATTCGGCCCGAAAAAAAAACGACAGTGGTACCCCTTACGTTTTTTTTTTTTGGGCGAAAAATTAAGTTTCTCCAATCTTCCCAAAACTCTGGATTCTGATAGAGGGCCATGAGACTTAGACCTGAGTGCAAAAATGGAGGCTCTAGCCCCTTCCAGAGCTGAGATATCGAAACTCAAAAATTCGGCCCGAAAAAAAAACGACAGTGGTACCCCTTACGTTTTTTTTTTTGGGCGAAAAATTAAGTTTCTCCAATCTTCCCAAAACTCTGGATTCTGATAGAGGGCCATGAGACTTAGACCTGAGTGCAAAAATGGAGGCTCTAGCCCCTTCCAGAGCTGAGATATCGAAACTCAAAAATTCGGCCCGAAAAAAAAACGACAGTGGTACCCCTTACGTTTTTTTTTTTGGGCGAAAAATTAAGTTTCTCCAATCTTCCCAAAACTCTGGATTCTGATAGAGGGCCATGAGACTTAGACCTGAGTGCAAAAATGGAGGCTCTAGCCCCTTCCAGAGCTGAGATATCGAAACTCAAAAATTCGGCCCGAAAAAAAAACGACAGTGGTACCCCTTACGTTTTTTTTTTTGGGCGAAAAATTAAGTTTCTCCAATCTTCCCAAAACTCTGGATTCTGATAGAGGGCCATGAGACTTAGACCTGAGTGCAAAAATGGAGGCTCTAGCCCCTTCCAGAGCTGAGATATCGAAACTCAAAAATTCGGCCCGAAAAAAAAACGACAGTGGTACCCCTTACGTTTTTTTTTTTTGGGCGAAAAATTAAGTTTCTCCAATCTTCCCAAAACTCTGGATTCTGATAGAGGGCCATGAGACTTAGACCTGAGTGCAAAAATGGAGGCTCTAGCCCCTTCCAGAGCTGAGATATCGAAACTCAAAAATTCGGCCCGAAAAAAAAACGACAGTGGTACCCCTTACGTTTTTTTTTTTGGGCGAAAAATTAAGTTTCTCCAATCTTCCAAAACTCTGGATTCTGATAGAGGGCCATGAGACTTAGACCTGAGTGCAAAAATGGAGGCTCTAGCCCCTTCCAGAGCTGAGATATCGAAACTCAAAAATTCGGCCCGAAAAAAAAACGACAGTGGTACCCCTTACGTTTTTTTTTTTGGGCGAAAAATTAAGTTTCTCCAATCTTCCAAAACTCTGGATTCTGATAGAGGGCCATGAGACTTAGACCTGAGTGCAAAAATGGAGGCTCTAGCCCCTTCCAGAGCTGAGATATCGAAACTCAAAAATTCGGCCCGAAAAAAAAACGACAGTGGTACCCCTTACGTTTTTTTTTTTGGGCGAAAAATTAAGTTTCTCCAATCTTCCCAAAACTCTGGATTCTGATAGAGGGCCATGAGACTTAGACCTGAGTGCAAAAATGGAGGCTCTAGCCCCTTCCAGAGCTGAGATATCGAAACTCAAAAATTCGGCCCGAAAAAAAAACGACAGTGGTACCCCTTACGTTTTTTTTTTTGGGCGAAAAATTAAGTTTCTCCAATCTTCCCAAAACTCTGGATTCTGATAGAGGGCCATGAGACTTAGACCTGAGTGCAAAAATGGAGGCTCTAGCCCCTTCCAGAGCTGAGATATCGAAACTCAAAAATTCGGCCCGAAAAAAAAACGACAGTGGTACCCCTTACGTTTTTTTTTTTTGGGCGAAAAATTAAGTTTCTCCAATCTTCCCAAAACTCTGGATTCTGATAGAGGGCCATGAGACTTAGACCTGAGTGCAAAAATGGAGGCTCTAGCCCCTTCCAGAGCTGAGATATCGAAACTCAAAAATTCGGCCCGAAAAAAAAACGACAGTGGTACCCCTTACGTTTTTTTTTTTGGGCGAAAAATTAAGTTTCTCCAATCTTCCCAAAACTCTGGATTCTGATAGAGGGCCATGAGACTTAGACCTGAGTGCAAAAATGGAGGCTCTAGCCCCTTCCAGAGCTGAGATATCGAAACTCAAAAATTCGGCCCGAAAAAAAAAACGACAGTGGTACCCCTTACGTTTTTTTTTTTGGGCGAAAAATTAAGTTTCTCCAATCTTCCCAAAACTCTGGATTCTGATAGAGGGCCATGAGACTTAGACCTGAGTGCAAAAATGGAGGCTCTAGCCCCTTCCAGAGCTGAGATATCGAAACTCAAAAATTCGGCCCGAAAAAAAAACGACAGTGGTACCCCTTACGTTTTTTTTTTTGGGCGAAAAATTAAGTTTCTCCAATCTTCCCAAAACTCTGGATTCTGATAGAGGGCCATGAGACTTAGACCTGAGTGCAAAAATGGAGGCTCTAGCCCCTTCCAGAGCTGAGATATCGAAACTCAAAAATTCGGCCCGAAAAAAAAAACGACAGTGGTACCCCTTACGTTTTTTTTTTTGGGCGAAAAATTAAGTTTCTCCAATCTTCCCAAAACTCTGGATTCTGATAGAGGGCCATGAGACTTAGACCTGAGTGCAAAAATGGAGGCTCTAGCCCCTTCCAGAGCTGAGATATCGAAACTCAAAAATTCGGCCCGAAAAAAAAAACGACAGTGGTACCCCTTACGTTTTTTTTTTTGGGCGAAAAATTAAGTTTCTCCAATCTTCCCAAAACTCTGGATTCTGATAGAGGGCCATGAGACTTAGACCTGAGTGCAAAAATGGAGGCTCTAGCCCCTTCCAGAGCTGAGATATCGAAACTCAAAAATTCGGCCCGAAAAAAAAAACGACAGTGGTACCCCTTACGTTTTTTTTTTTTGGGCGAAAAATTAAGTTTCTCCAATCTTCCCAAAACTCTGGATTCTGATAGAGGGCCATGAGACTTAGACCTGAGTGCAAAAATGGAGGCTCTAGCCCCTTCCAGAGCTGAGATATCGAAACTCAAAAATTCGGCCCGAAAAAAAAAACGACAGTGGTACCCCTTACGTTTTTTTTTTTGGGCGAAAAATTAAGTTTCTCCAATCTTCCCAAAACTCTGGATTCTGATAGAGGGCCATGAGACTTAGACCTGAGTGCAAAAATGGAGGCTCTAGCCCCTTCCAGAGCTGAGATATCGAAACTCAAAAATTCGGCCCGAAAAAAAAAACGACAGTGGTACCCCTTACGTTTTTTTTTTTTGGGCGAAAAATTAAGTTTCTCCAATCTTCCCAAAACTCTGGATTCTGATAGAGGGCCATGAGACTTAGACCTGAGTGCAAAAATGGAGGCTCTAGCCCCTTCCAGAGCTGAGATATCGAAACTCAAAAATTCGGCCCGAAAAAAAAACGACAGTGGTACCCCTTACGTTTTTTTTTTTGGGCGAAAAATTAAGTTTCTCCAATCTTCCCAAAACTCTGGATTCTGATAGAGGGCCATGAGACTTAGACCTGAGTGCAAAAATGGAGGCTCTAGCCCCTTCCAGAGCTGAGATATCGAAACTCAAAAATTCGGCCCGAAAAAAAAACGACAGTGGTACCCCTTACGTTTTTTTTTTTTGGGCGAAAAATTAAGTTTCTCCAATCTTCCCAAAACTCTGGATTCTGATAGAGGGCCATGAGACTTAGACCTGAGTGCAAAAATGGAGGCTCTAGCCCCTTCCAGAGCTGAGATATCGAAACTCAAAAATTCGGCCCGAAAAAAAAACGACAGTGGTACCCCTTACGTTTTTTTTTTTGGGCGAAAAATTAAGTTTCTCCAATCTTCCCAAAACTCTGGATTCTGATAGAGGGCCATGAGACTTAGACCTGAGTGCAAAAATGGAGGCTCTAGCCCCTTCCAGAGCTGAGATATCGAAACTCAAAAATTCGGCCCGAAAAAAAAAACGACAGTGGTACCCCTTACGTTTTTTTTTTTGGGCGAAAAATTAAGTTTCTCCAATCTTCCCAAAACTCTGGATTCTGATAGAGGGCCATGAGACTTAGACCTGAGTGCAAAAATGGAGGCTCTAGCCCCTTCCAGAGCTGAGATATCGAAACTCAAAAATTCGGCCCGAAAAAAAAACGACAGTGGTACCCCTTACGTTTTTTTTTTGGGCGAAAAATTAAGTTTCTCCAATCTTCCCAAAACTCTGGATTCTGATAGAGGGCCATGAGACTTAGACCTGAGTGCAAAAATGGAGGCTCTAGCCCCTTCCAGAGCTGAGATATCGAAACTCAAAAATTCGGCCCGAAAAAAAAAACGACAGTGGTACCCCTTACGTTTTTTTTTTTGGGCGAAAAATTAAGTTTCTCCAATCTTCCCAAAACTCTGGATTCTGATAGAGGGCCATGAGACTTAGACCTGAGTGCAAAAATGGAGGCTCTAGCCCCTTCCAGAGCTGAGATATCGAAACTCAAAAATTCGGCCCGAAAAAAAAACGACAGTGGTACCCCTTACGTTTTTTTTTTTTGGGCGAAAAATTAAGTTTCTCCAATCTTCCCAAAACTCTGGATTCTGATAGAGGGCCATGAGACTTAGACCTGAGTGCAAAAATGGAGGCTCTAGCCCCTTCCAGAGCTGAGATATCGAAACTCAAAAATTCGGCCCGAAAAAAAAAACGACAGTGGTACCCCTTACGTTTTTTTTTTTGGGCGAAAAATTAAGTTTCTCCAATCTTCCCAAAACTCTGGATTCTGATAGAGGGCCATGAGACTTAGACCTGAGTGCAAAAATGGAGGCTCTAGCCCCTTCCAGAGCTGAGATATCGAAACTCAAAAATTCGGCCCGAAAAAAAAAACGACAGTGGTACCCCTTACGTTTTTTTTTTTGGGCGAAAAATTAAGTTTCTCCAATCTTCCCAAAACTCTGGATTCTGATAGAGGGCCATGAGACTTAGACCTGAGTGCAAAAATGGAGGCTCTAGCCCCTTCCAGAGCTGAGATATCGAAACTCAAAAATTCGGCCCGAAAAAAAAAACGACAGTGGTACCCCTTACGTTTTTTTTTTTTTGGGCGAAAAATTAAGTTTCTCCAATCTTCCCAAAACTCTGGATTCTGATAGAGGGCCATGAGACTTAGACCTGAGTGCAAAAATGGAGGCTCTAGCCCCTTCCAGAGCTGAGATATCGAAACTCAAAAATTCGGCCCGAAAAAAAAAACGACAGTGGTACCCCTTACGTTTTTTTTTTTGGGCGAAAAATTAAGTTTCTCCAATCTTCCCAAAACTCTGGATTCTGATAGAGGGCCATGAGACTTAGACCTGAGTGCAAAAATGGAGGCTCTAGCCCCTTCCAGAGCTGAGATATCGAAACTCAAAAATTCGGCCCGAAAAAAAAACGACAGTGGTACCCCTTACGTTTTTTTTTTTTGGGCGAAAAATTAAGTTTCTCCAATCTTCCAAAACTCTGGATTCTGATAGAGGGCCATGAGACTTAGACCTGAGTGCAAAAATGGAGGCTCTAGCCCCTTCCAGAGCTGAGATATCGAAACTCAAAAATTCGGCCCGAAAAAAAAACGACAGTGGTACCCCTTACGTTTTTTTTTTGGGCGAAAAATTAAGTTTCTCCAATCTTCCCAAAACTCTGGATTCTGATAGAGGGCCATGAGACTTAGACCTGAGTGCAAAAATGGAGGCTCTAGCCCCTTCCAGAGCTGAGATATCGAAACTCAAAAATTCGGCCCGAAAAAAAAACGACAGTGGTACCCCTTACGTTTTTTTTTTTGGGCGAAAAATTAAGTTTCTCCAATCTTCCCAAAACTCTGGATTCTGATAGAGGGCCATGAGACTTAGACCTGAGTGCAAAAATGGAGGCTCTAGCCCCTTCCAGAGCTGAGATATCGAAACTCAAAAATTCGGCCCGAAAAAAAAAACGACAGTGGTACCCCTTACGTTTTTTTTTTTGGGCGAAAAATTAAGTTTCTCCAATCTTCCCAAAACTCTGGATTCTGATAGAGGGCCATGAGACTTAGACCTGAGTGCAAAAATGGAGGCTCTAGCCCCTTCCAGAGCTGAGATATCGAAACTCAAAAATTCGGCCCGAAAAAAAAAACGACAGTGGTACCCCTTACGTTTTTTTTTTTTGGGCGAAAAATTAAGTTTCTCCAATCTTCCCAAAACTCTGGATTCTGATAGAGGGCCATGAGACTTAGACCTGAGTGCAAAAATGGAGGCTCTAGCCCCTTCCAGAGCTGAGATATCGAAACTCAAAAATTCGGCCCGAAAAAAAAAACGACAGTGGTACCCCTTACGTTTTTTTTTTTTGGGCGAAAAATTAAGTTTCTCCAATCTTCCCAAAACTCTGGATTCTGATAGAGGGCCATGAGACTTAGACCTGAGTGCAAAAATGGAGGCTCTAGCCCCTTCCAGAGCTGAGATATCGAAACTCAAAAATTCGGCCCGAAAAAAAAACGACAGTGGTACCCCTTACGTTTTTTTTTTGGGCGAAAAATTAAGTTTCTCCAATCTTCCCAAAACTCTGGATTCTGATAGAGGGCCATGAGACTTAGACCTGAGTGCAAAAATGGAGGCTCTAGCCCCTTCCAGAGCTGAGATATCGAAACTCAAAAATTCGGCCCGAAAAAAAAACGACAGTGGTACCCCTTACGTTTTTTTTTTGGGCGAAAAATTAAGTTTCTCCAATCTTCCCAAAACTCTGGATTCTGATAGAGGGCCATGAGACTTAGACCTGAGTGCAAAAATGGAGGCTCTAGCCCCTTCCAGAGCTGAGATATCGAAACTCAAAAATTCGGCCCGAAAAAAAAAACGACAGTGGTACCCCTTACGTTTTTTTTTTTGGGCGAAAAATTAAGTTTCTCCAATCTTCCCAAAACTCTGGATTCTGATAGAGGGCCATGAGACTTAGACCTGAGTGCAAAAATGGAGGCTCTAGCCCCTTCCAGAGCTGAGATATCGAAACTCAAAAATTCGGCCCGAAAAAAAAAACGACAGTGGTACCCCTTACGTTTTTTTTTTGGGCGAAAAATTAAGTTTCTCCAATCTTCCCAAAACTCTGGATTCTGATAGAGGGCCATGAGACTTAGACCTGAGTGCAAAAATGGAGGCTCTAGCCCCTTCCAGAGCTGAGATATCGAAACTCAAAAATTCGGCCCGAAAAAAAACGACAGTGGTACCCCTTACGTTTTTTTTTTTTTTGGGCGAAAAATTAAGTTTCTCCAATCTTCCCAAAACTCTGGATTCTGATAGAGGGCCATGAGACTTAGACCTGAGTGCAAAATGGAGGCTCTAGCCCCTTCCAGAGCTGAGATATCGAAACTCAAAAATTCGGCCCGAAAAAAAAAACGACAGTGGTACCCCTTACGTTTTTTTTTTTGGGCGAAAAATTAAGTTTCTCCAATCTTCCCAAAACTCTGGATTCTGATAGAGGGCCATGAGACTTAGACCTGAGTGCAAAAATGGAGGCTCTAGCCCCTTCCAGAGCTGAGATATCGAAACTCAAAAATTCGGCCCGAAAAAAAACGACAGTGGTACCCCTTACTTTTTTTTTTTTGGGCGAAAAATTAAGTTTCTCCAATCTTCCCAAAACTCTGGATTCTGATAGAGGGCCATGAGACTTAGACCTGAGTGCAAAAATGGAGGCTCTAGCCCCTTCCAGAGCTGAGATATCGAAACTCAAAAATTCGGCCCGAAAAAAAAACGACAGTGGTACCCCTTACGTTTTTTTTTTTGGGCGAAAAATTAAGTTTCTCCAATCTTCCAAAACTCTGGATTCTGATAGAGGGCCATGAGACTTAGACCTGAGTGCAAAAATGGAGGCTCTAGCCCCTTCCAGAGCTGAGATATCGAAACTCAAAAATTCGGCCGAAAAAAAAACGACAGTGGTACCCCTTACGTTTTTTTTTTGGGGGCGAAAAATTAAGTTTCTCCAATCTTCCCAAAACTCTGGATTCTGATAGAGGGCCATGAGACTTAGACCTGAGTGCAAAAATGGAGGCTCTAGCCCCTTCCAGAGCTGAGATATCGAAACTCAAAAATTCGGCCCGAAAAAAAAAACGACAGTGGTACCCTTACGTTTTTTTTTTTTGGGCGAAAAATTAAGTTTCTCCAATCTTCCCAAAACTCTGGATTCTGATAGAGGGCCATGAGACTTAGACCTGAGTGCAAAAATGGAGGCTCTAGCCCCTTCCAGAGCTGAGATATCGAAACTCAAAAATTCGGCCCGAAAAAAAAAACGACAGTGGTACCCTTACGTTTTTTTTTTTTGGGCGAAAAATTAAGTTTTCTCCAATCTTCCCAAAACTCTGGATTCTGATAGAGGGCATGAGACTTAGACCTGAGTGCAAAAATGGAGGCTCTAGCCCTTCCAGAGCTGAGATATCGAAACTCAAAAATTCGGCCCGAAAAAAAAAACGACAGTGGTACCCCTTACTTTTTTTTTTTGGCGAAAAATTAAGTTTCTCCAATC
>NW_024121111.1:22163844-22181737 GCF_016745375.1 Pimephales promelas
CCAGAGCTGAGATATCGAAACTCAAAAATTCGGGCCGAAAAAAAAACGACAGTGGTACCCCTTACGTTTTTTTTTTTTGGGCGAAAAATTAAGTTTCTCCAATCTTCCCAAATTCTGATAGAGGGCCATGAGACTTAGACCTGAGTGCAAAAATGGAGGCTCTAGCCCCTTCCAGAGCTGAGATATCGAAACTCAAAAATTCGGCCCGAAAAAAAAACGACAGTGGTACCCCTTACGTTTTTTTTTTTTGGGCGAAAAATTAAGTTTCTCCAATCTTCCCAAAACTCTGATGAGAGGGCCATGAGACTTAGACCTGAGTGCAAAAATGGAGGCTCTAGCCCCTTCCAGAGCTGAGATATCGAAACTCAAAAATTCGGCCCGAAAAAAAAAACGACAGTGGTACCCCTTACGTTTTTTTTTTTTGGGCGAAAAATTAAGTTTCTCCAATCTTCCCAAAATTCTGATAGAGGGCCATGAGACTTAGACCTGAGTGCAAAAATGGAGGCTCTAGCCCCTTCCAGAGCTGAGATATCGAAACTCAAAAATTCGGCCCGAAAAAAAAACGACAGTGGTACCCCTTACGTTTTTTTTTTGGGCGAAAAATTAAGTTTCTCCAATCTTCCCAAACTCTTTCTGATAGAGGGCCATGAGACTTAGACCTGAGTGCAAAAAATGGAGGCTCTAGCCCCTTCCAGAGCTGAGATATCGAAACTCAAAAATTCGGCCCGAAAAAAAAACGACAGTGGTACCCCTTACGTTTTTTTTTTTGGGCGAAAAATTAAGTTTCTCCAATCTTCCCAAATTCTGATAGAGGGCCATGAGACTTAGACCTGAGTGCAAAAATGGAGGCTCTAGCCCCTTCCAGAGCTGAGATATCGAAACTCAAAAATTCGGCCCGAAAAAAAAACGACAGTGGTACCCCTTACGTTTTTTTTTTTTGGGCGAAAAATTAAGTTTCTCCAATCTTCCCAAATTCTGATAGAGGGCCATGAGACTTAGACCTGAGTGCAAAAATGGAGGCTCTAGCCCCTTCCAGAGCTGAGATATCGAAACTCAAAAATTCGGCCCGAAAAAAAAACGACAGTGGTACCCCTTACGTTTTTTTTTTTTTGGGCGAAAAATTAAGTTTCTCCAATCTTCCCAAATTCTGATAGAGGGCCATGAGACTTAGACCTGAGTGCAAAAATGGAGGCTCTAGCCCCTTCCAGAGCTGAGATATCGAAACTCAAAAATTCGGCCCGAAAAAAAAACGACAGTGGTACCCCTTACGTTTTTTTTTGGGGCGAAAAATTAAGTTTCTCCAATCTTCCCAAATTCTGATAGAGGGCCATGAGACTTAGACCTGAGTGCAAAAATGGAGGCTCTAGCCCCTTCCAGAGCTGAGATATCGAAACTCAAAAATTCGGCCCGAAAAAAAAACGACAGTGGTACCCCTTACTTTTTTTTTTTTTGGGCGAAAAATTAAGTTTCTCCAATCTTCCCAAACTCTGGATTCTGATAGAGGGCCATGAGACTTAGACCTGAGTGCAAAAATGGAGGCTCTAGCCCCTTCCAGAGCTGAGATATCGAAACTCAAAAATTCGGCCCGAAAAAAAAACGACAGTGGTACCCCTTACGTTTTTTTTTTGGCGAAAAATTAAGTTTCTCCAATCTTCCCAAATTCTGATAGAGGGCCATGAGACTTAGACCTGAGTGCAAAAATGGAGGCTCTAGCCCCTTCCAGAGCTGAGATATCGAAACTCAAAAATTCGGCCCGAAAAAAAAAACGACAGTGGTACCCCTTACGTTTTTTTTTTTTGGGCGAAAAATTAAGTTTCTCCAATCTTCCCAAATTCTGATAGAGGGCCATGAGACTTAGACCTGAGTGCAAAAATGGAGGCTCTAGCCCCTTCCAGAGCTGAGATATCGAAACTCAAAAATTCGGCCAAAAAAAAAACGACAGTGGTACCCCTTACGTTTTTTTTTTTGGGCGAAAAATTAAGTTTCTCCAATCTTCCCAAATTCTGATAGAGGGCCATGAGACTTAGACCTGAGTGCAAAAATGGAGGCTCTAGCCCCTTCCAGAGCTGAGATATCGAAACTCAAAAATTCGGCCCGAAAAAAAAAACGACAGTGGTACCCCTTACGTTTTTTTTTTGGGCGAAAAATTAAGTTTCTCCAATCTTCCCAAAAATTCTGATAGAGGGCCATGAGACTTAGACCTGAGTGCAAAAATGGAGGCTCTAGCCCCTTCCAGAGCTGAGATATCGAAACTCAAAAATTCGGCCCGAAAAAAAAACGACAGTGGTACCCCTTACGTTTTTTTTTTTTGGCGAAAAATTAAGTTTCTCCAATCTTCCCAAACTCTGATAGAGGGCCATGAGACTTAGACCTGAGTGCAAAAATGGAGGCTCTAGCCCCTTCCAGAGCTGAGATATCGAAACTCAAAAATTCGGCCCGAAAAAAAAACGACAGTGGTACCCCTTACGTTTTTTTTTTTTGGGCGAAAAATTAAGTTTCTCCAATCTTCCAAAACTCTGGATTCTGATAGAGGGCCATGAGACTTAGACCTGAGTGCAAAAATGGAGGCTCTAGCCCCTTCCAGAGCTGAGATATCGAAACTCAAAAATTCGGCCCGAAAAAAAAACGACAGTGGTACCCCTTACGTTTTTTTTTTTTGGGCGAAAAATTAAGTTTCTCCAATCTTCCCAAAACTCTGGATTCTGATAGAGGGCCATGAGACTTAGACCTGAGTGCAAAAATGGAGGCTCTAGCCCCTTCCAGAGCTGAGATATCGAAACTCAAAAATTCGGCCCGAAAAAAAAAACGACAGTGGTACCCCTTACGTTTTTTTTTTTGGGCGAAAAATTAAGTTTCTCCAATCTTCCCAAAACTCTGGATTCTGATAGAGGGCCATGAGACTTAGACCTGAGTGCAAAAATGGAGGCTCTAGCCCCTTCCAGAGCTGAGATATCGAAACTCAAAAATTCGGCCCGAAAAAAAAACGACAGTGGTACCCCTTACGTTTTTTTTTTTTGGGGCGAAAAATTAAGTTTCTCCAATCTTCCCAAAACTCTGGATTCTGATAGAGGGCCATGAGACTTAGACCTGAGTGCAAAAATGGAGGCTCTAGCCCCTTCCAGAGCTGAGATATCGAAACTCAAAAATTCGGCCCGAAAAAAAAAACGACAGTGGTACCCCTTACGTTTTTTTTTTTTGGGCGAAAAATTAAGTTTCTCCAATCTTCCCAAAACTCTGGATTCTGATAGAGGGCCATGAGACTTAGACCTGAGTGCAAAAATGGAGGCTCTAGCCCCTTCCAGAGCTGAGATATCGAAACTCAAAAATTCGGCCCGAAAAAAAAAACGACAGTGGTACCCCTTACGTTTTTTTTTTTGGGGCGAAAAATTAAGTTTCTCCAATCTTCCCAAATTCTGATAGAGGGCCATGAGACTTAGACCTGAGTGCAAAAATGGAGGCTCTAGCCCCTTCCAGAGCTGAGATATCGAAACTCAAAAATTCGGCCCGAAAAAAAAACGACAGTGGTACCCCTTACGTTTTTTTTTTTGGGGCGAAAAATTAAGTTTCTCCAATCTTCCCAAAAATTCTGATAGAGGGCCATGAGACTTAGACCTGAGTGCAAAAATGGAGGCTCTAGCCCCTTCCAGAGCTGAGATATCGAAACTCAAAAATTCGGCCCGAAAAAAAAACGACAGTGGTACCCCTTACGTTTTTTTTTTGGGCGAAAAATTAAGTTTCTCCAATCTTCCCAAATTTCTGATAGAGGGCCATGAGACTTAGACCTGAGTGCAAAAATGGAGGCTCTAGCCCCTTCCAGAGCTGAGATATCGAAACTCAAAAATTCGGCCCGAAAAAAAAAACGACAGTGGTACCCCTTACGTTTTTTTTTTGGGCGAAAAATTAAGTTTCTCCAATCTTCCCAAAACTCTGGATTCTGATAGAGGGCCATGAGACTTAGACCTGAGTGCAAAAATGGAGGCTCTAGCCCCTTCCAGAGCTGAGATATCGAAACTCAAAAATTCGGCCCGAAAAAAAAACGACAGTGGTACCCCTTACGTTTTTTTTTTGGGGGCGAAAAATTAAGTTTCTCCAATCTTCCCAAAACTCTGGATTCTGATAGAGGGCCATGAGACTTAGACCTGAGTGCAAAAATGGAGGCTCTAGCCCCTTCCAGAGCTGAGATATCGAAACTCAAAAATTCGGCCCGAAAAAAAAACGACAGTGGTACCCCTTACGTTTTTTTTTTTGGGCGAAAAATTAAGTTTCTCCAATCTTCCCAAAACTCTGGATTCTGATAGAGGCCATGAGACTTAGACCTGAGTGCAAAAATGGAGGCTCTAGCCCCTTCCAGAGCTGAGATATCGAAACTCAAAAATTCGGCCCGAAAAAAAAAACGACAGTGGTACCCCTTACGTTTTTTTTTTTGGGCGAAAAATTAAGTTTCTCCAATCTTCCCAAAACTCTGGATTCTGATAGAGGGCCATGAGACTTAGACCTGAGTGCAAAAATGGAGGCTCTAGCCCCTTCCAGAGCTGAGATATCGAAACTCAAAAATTCGGCCCGAAAAAAAAAACGACAGTGGTACCCCTTACGTTTTTTTTTTTGGGCGAAAAATTAAGTTTCTCCAATCTTCCCAAAACTCTGGATTCTGATAGAGGGCCATGAGACTTAGACCTGAGTGCAAAAATGGAGGCTCTAGCCCCTTCCAGAGCTGAGATATCGAAACTCAAAAATTCGGCCCGAAAAAAAAAACGACAGTGGTACCCCTTACGTTTTTTTTTTTGGGCGAAAAATTAAGTTTCTCCAATCTTCCCAAAACTCTGGATTCTGATAGAGGGCCATGAGACTTAGACCTGAGTGCAAAAATGGAGGCTCTAGCCCCTTCCAGAGCTGAGATATCGAAACTCAAAAATTCGGCCCGAAAAAAAAACGACAGTGGTACCCCTTACGTTTTTTTTTTTGGGCGAAAAATTAAGTTTCTCCAATCTTCCCAAAACTCTGGATTCTGATAGAGGGCCATGAGACTTAGACCTGAGTGCAAAAATGGAGGCTCTAGCCCCTTCCAGAGCTGAGATATCGAAACTCAAAAATTCGGCCCGAAAAAAAAAACGACAGTGGTACCCCTTACGTTTTTTTTTTTTGGGCGAAAAATTAAGTTTCTCCAATCTTCCCAAAACTCTGGATTCTGATAGAGGGCCATGAGACTTAGACCTGAGTGCAAAAATGGAGGCTCTAGCCCCTTCCAGAGCTGAGATATCGAAACTCAAAAATTCGGCCCGAAAAAAAAACGACAGTGGTACCCCTTACGTTTTTTTTTTTGGGCGAAAAATTAAGTTTCTCCAATCTTCCCAAACTCTGGATTCTGATAGAGGGCCATGAGACTTAGACCTGAGTGCAAAAATGGAGGCTCTAGCCCCTTCCAGAGCTGAGATATCGAAACTCAAAAATTCGGCCCGAAAAAAAAAACGACAGTGGTACCCCTTACGTTTTTTTTTTGGGCGAAAAATTAAGTTTCTCCAATCTTCCCAAAACTCTGGATTCTGATAGAGGGCCATGAGACTTAGACCTGAGTGCAAAAATGGAGGCTCTAGCCCCTTCCAGAGCTGAGATATCGAAACTCAAAAATTCGGCCCGAAAAAAAAAACGACAGTGGTACCCCTTACGTTTTTTTTTTTGGGCGAAAAATTAAGTTTCTCCAATCTTCCCAAAACTCTGGATTCTGATAGAGGGCCATGAGACTTAGACCTGAGTGCAAAAATGGAGGCTCTAGCCCCTTCCAGAGCTGAGATATCGAAACTCAAAAATTCGGCCCGAAAAAAAAAACGACAGTGGTACCCCTTACGTTTTTTTTTTTTTGGGCGAAAAATTAAGTTTCTCCAATCTTCCAAAACTCTGGATTCTGATAGAGGGCCATGAGACTTAGACCTGAGTGCAAAAATGGAGGCTCTAGCCCCTTCCAGAGCTGAGATATCGAAACTCAAAAATTCGGCCCGAAAAAAAAAACGACAGTGGTACCCCTTACGTTTTTTTTTTTGGGCGAAAAATTAAGTTTCTCCAATCTTCCCAAAACTCTGGATTCTGATAGAGGGCCATGAGACTTAGACCTGAGTGCAAAAATGGAGGCTCTAGCCCCTTCCAGAGCTGAGATATCGAAACTCAAAAATTCGGCCCGAAAAAAAAAACGACAGTGGTACCCCTTACGTTTTTTTTTTTTGGGCGAAAAATTAAGTTTCTCCAATCTTCCCAAAACTCTGGATTCTGATAGAGGGCCATGAGACTTAGACCTGAGTGCAAAAATGGAGGCTCTAGCCCCTTCCAGAGCTGAGATATCGAAACTCAAAAATTCGGCCCGAAAAAAAAACGACAGTGGTACCCCTTACGTTTTTTTTTTTTGGGCGAAAAATTAAGTTTCTCCAATCTTCCCAAAACTCTGGATTCTGATAGAGGGCCATGAGACTTAGACCTGAGTGCAAAAATGGAGGCTCTAGCCCCTTCCAGAGCTGAGATATCGAAACTCAAAAATTCGGCCCGAAAAAAAAACGACAGTGGTACCCCTTACGTTTTTTTTTTGGGCGAAAAATTAAGTTTCTCCAATCTTCCCAAAACTCTGGATTCTGATAGAGGGCCATGAGACTTAGACCTGAGTGCAAAAATGGAGGCTCTAGCCCCTTCCAGAGCTGAGATATCGAAACTCAAAAATTCGGCCCGAAAAAAAAACGACAGTGGTACCCCTTACGTTTTTTTTTTTGGGCGAAAAATTAAGTTTCTCCAATCTTCCCAAAACTCTGGATTCTGATAGAGGGCCATGAGACTTAGACCTGAGTGCAAAAATGGAGGCTCTAGCCCCTTCCAGAGCTGAGATATCGAAACTCAAAAATTCGGCCCGAAAAAAAAACGACAGTGGTACCCCTTACGTTTTTTTTTTTGGGCGAAAAATTAAGTTTCTCCAATCTTCCCAAAACTCTGGATTCTGATAGAGGGCCATGAGACTTAGACCTGAGTGCAAAAATGGAGGCTCTAGCCCCTTCCAGAGCTGAGATATCGAAACTCAAAAATTCGGCCCGAAAAAAAAACGACAGTGGTACCCTTACGTTTTTTTTTTTTGGGCGAAAAATTAAGTTTCTCCAATCTTCCCAAAACTCTGGATTCTGATAGAGGGCCATGAGACTTAGACCTGAGTGCAAAAATGGAGGCTCTAGCCCCTTCCAGAGCTGAGATATCGAAACTCAAAAATTCGGCCCGAAAAAAAAAACGACAGTGGTACCCCTTACGTTTTTTTTTTGGGCGAAAAATTAAGTTTCTCCAATCTTCCCAAAACTCTGGATTCTGATAGAGGGCCATGAGACTTAGACCTGAGTGCAAAAATGGAGGCTCTAGCCCCTTCCAGAGCTGAGATATCGAAACTCAAAAATTCGGCCCGAAAAAAAAACGACAGTGGTACCCCTTACGTTTTTTTTTTTGGGCGAAAAATTAAGTTTCTCCAATCTTCCCAAAACTCTGGATTCTGATAGAGGGCCATGAGACTTAGACCTGAGTGCAAAAATGGAGGCTCTAGCCCCTTCCAGAGCTGAGATATCGAAACTCAAAAATTCGGCCCGAAAAAAAAAACGACAGTGGTACCCCTTACGTTTTTTTTTTGGGCGAAAAATTAAGTTTCTCCAATCTTCCCAAAACTCTGGATTCTGATAGAGGGCCATGAGACTTAGACCTGAGTGCAAAAATGGAGGCTCTAGCCCCTTCCAGAGCTGAGATATCGAAACTCAAAAATTCGGCCCGAAAAAAAAAACGACAGTGGTACCCCTTACGTTTTTTTTTTTTGGGCGAAAAATTAAGTTTCTCCAATCTTCCCAAAACTCTGGATTCTGATAGGGCCATGAGACTTAGACCTGAGTGCAAAAATGGAGGCTCTAGCCCCTTCCAGAGCTGAGATATCGAAACTCAAAAATTCGGCCCGAAAAAAAAACGACAGTGGTACCCCTTACGTTTTTTTTTTGGGCGAAAAATTAAGTTTCTCCAATCTTCCCAAAACTCTGGATTCTGATAGAGGGCCATGAGACTTAGACCTGAGTGCAAAAATGGAGGCTCTAGCCCCTTCCAGAGCTGAGATATCGAAACTCAAAAATTCGGCCCGAAAAAAAAAAACGACAGTGGTACCCCTTACGTTTTTTTTTTTGGGCGAAAAATTAAGTTTCTCCAATCTTCCCAAAACTCTGGATTCTGATAGAGGGCCATGAGACTTAGACCTGAGTGCAAAAATGGAGGCTCTAGCCCCTTCCAGAGCTGAGATATCGAAACTCAAAAATTCGGCCCGAAAAAAAAAACGACAGTGGTACCCCTTACGTTTTTTTTTTGGGGCGAAAAATTAAGTTTCTCCAATCTTCCCAAAACTCTGGATTCTGATAGAGGGCCATGAGACTTAGACCTGAGTGCAAAAATGGAGGCTCTAGCCCCTTCCAGAGCTGAGATATCGAAACTCAAAAATTCGGCCCGAAAAAAAAACGACAGTGGTACCCCTTACGTTTTTTTTTTGGGCGAAAAATTAAGTTTCTCAATCTTCCAAAACTCTGGATTCTGATAGGACTTAGACCTGAGTGCAAAAATGGAGGCTCTAGCCCCTTCCAGAGCTGAGATATCGAAATCATGAAATACTGAGAAAAAAAAAATTGAGTTCATTATAAATTTCTTTTTTTTTGGCTCTAAAAAGGGGCTAATCCTCCCATTTTTGCATCAGGTCTAAGTCCCATGGCTCTCTATTCAGAATCCAGAGTTTCCAAGAAGATCAGAGAAACTCAAAATTTCGACCCAAAAAAAAGCTGAGCTGAGATATTGAGATATTTATGCTAATGAGTAAAAATGTCTATTTTTCCCGGCGTTCCCCAGCTCCTCGTTTAAGCAAAAGGTACGCGTTAAACCACGTTATCCGTGTTAACCATAACCTTTTAAATACTCGACCTAGTTCCGTTGCTTAACTTCAGTGCCCAACCCGGTATCACGACAAGACGTGAAATAATCACGTTGGTCCACTTTGGAAAACGTGTAGATGTCACGGTTTAACTGTTAGTGATAGTTTAAACTCAAACCATAAATAGGGCTATAGTAACCTGTCAAATTATAGTTCTATATTTATTTGTCCAACACATAAAACCTAACCCGGTCCCGCAATCAAAACCCACCCTTGAACTCAACAGACAGTGGCTCAGTTGATAAAGCGATGGGCTTTAGTCAAGAAGACCTGAGTTCAAATCCCATTCTTGATTACGTTAAATTGTATATCAAACAAAGTGGCCAAAACAACATTTCTCCAACCCTGTATCACGACAAGACGTGAAATAATCACGCTGGTCCACTTTGGAAAACATGTAGATGTCACGGTTTAACCCCCTCAAACTTAAACTTACCATAATGACCTATTGGTTTTCATTAAACCGAGAAAAAATGGAATTTTGTTTTATTGACGATCACTGAGAAATTGTCTATTATTTAAAATGCAATTTTTTATTATTTTCAAGTGAAAAGGATTCATTTGCCTCGATCCACGGCGAAAAAAAAACGTCTAAATGTCACGTTTTTAATGAAGCAGCCTAAATGGTCCACTTTGGAAAACGTGTAGATGTCACGGTTTAAGCCCCTCAAACGTGAAACTTACACGTTTGCGTTAACATGCTCCAGTGGAGAGATACCCGGATGTTGACCTACACGCAATTGCCTCTGCCATAACGACCTATTGGTTTTCATAAACCGAGAAAAATGGAATTTTGTTTTATTTAGGATCACTGAGAAATGTCTATTATTTAAAATGCAAAAAAACATTTATTATTTTCAAGGTGAAAAGGATTCATTTGCCTTGATCCAATCCGAGAAAACGTCTAAATGTCACGTTTTTAAGCAGCCTAATGAGTAAAAATGTCTATTTTTCCGCGTCCAGCTCCTCGTTTAAGCAAAAGGTACGCTAAACAACGTATTACATCGACGTTAAACCACGTTAACCGTGTTAACCATAACCTTTTAAATACTCGACCTAGTTCCGTTGCTTAGCAACGGGAAGAAACTCCTGTAACTAGTTCAGTGCCATAGGTTAGGACCTTAGTACTTACGTCGCTGCATTTGTAATGTTACACTTTTAGAATAGGTCAACATCCGGGTATCTCTCCACTGCTGAATCGTGTTAACGCAAACGTGTAAGTTTCACTTTTGAGGGGGTGACCTCTACACGTTTTCCAAAGTGGACCAATGTGATTATTTCATGTCTTTTGTGATACCGGGTTGAACATTTTGTGCTGTTGTTGAAGCCCGACATCGAATCAAACATTAATGTGCATTTCCAACAAAATAATAATGTATAAACGACACCTTCACGAGTCACGATGATCGTTTCACAAAAAAAAAAAGAAAGAAATAAATCTCAGAAATTAGGCTACACTATCGCGCTGCGCTAAAGCCGCGATCCAATCCTGCTAACATGAAATAAGCCTGCTCGCGAGCAGGTTCAAGCTGACGGACCTGTTGCTATGACAGCAAGTCCAGGATGAGCGTTGAAGAACCAAACAATCCAAGATCATGGCAAATCGCCAACATTCAAATCCAGCTAACTGAGTTAGCGACGTATGAAGAACGGGCCACTGATCCCTAACCCTACCCATCTCCACCCCTTATATCTGGATCCATCTCCACCCCCTGATGCCCAACCCCACCCCTAATTCTACCATCTCCAACCCGATCCCTAACCCTACCCAGCTCCACCCCTTATATCTAGATCCATCTCTGCCCCCTGATCCCTAAACCCCACCCCTAATCCTACCCATCTCCACCCCCGATTCTTAACCATACCCATCTCCACCCGTTATATCTGAAACCATCTCCACCCCCTGATCCCTAACCCTACCCAGCTCCACCCCTTTTAGCTGGATCCAACTCCGCCCCCTGGATCTTGTGTGCTGCAATGAGGTGCTACTGAATTACAGTAATAACTTTACACACAACTAACCCCATAGTCACTGCATGCAGTAAATATTACTCCGTACGTACAACTGCACTGCAACAAGGACATCTGTAATGTGTAACACTTTCTTTATAATAAACTGCTTGGTTTGATATCCAACACAATAATATTCACAACTCTTATGGCCACTGTACATATTTAGTGCCAATACACACTACCTCCTCCAGGTGGCACTGCAATGTAATTGAGGCTTGAGCTCTACCTGTCTCATCATGTGTGTTACCATGCCAAACATTCACTAGCCTGCCTGTCGAGGGCTGTTTCTCTCAAAAGTTTTGTAAGCCTTAGTTGATCATAGAGGCCATTGTTGGCAATAGTTCTGCTATCTACTCAGGCCTACCATGCTTTTGGGAAACGCAGTCAAGGTTGCCTCATAAAATGGAAATCTTTAGGTGAACGCATAAATGCTTCTGTCATCAGTGATGTGAAGGAGAAACTAGTGTGACGTAACAAGATAAAAAAAGTCAACAAATTTCCCCTTTAATTGCTAAAGATTGTTCTCATCAGAAGTATTCAGTAACATTTTTAATGAGCATATCTGGTATAAATATTCCCCTGCAGACCGCATGCACAAACCTTCACTTCCTGCCGTGCAAGACGGCGGTGAGCTTTTGAACAATAGGTGTAAACATTGACAGGAAACGCATCATTCAAGATGCCTTTCTCAGCTTCAACAAATACAAAGATTAGATCAACTCAAAAGAATAAATCTGTTTATTTAAATGAGCATAACTGATGTTAAGTCCATTAAAGGGATAGTTCAGCAAGAAATTAAAATGGTCATCATTTACTCACCCTCGTTCAAAAGCAGAATCACTTTCTTTTTTTGTAGTAGTAGTTTTTTGACAGTTTTGGTTCCATTGTATGGTCAAAAATATCAAGAAAGTTAATGGGAACCAAAACTTTTTTTAAAATATATTTTTCAGAAGAAAGACATGAGGGTGAATTATGACAAAACTGGTTCCCTTTAAGGCACTGTATACATTTACATTTATGCCATAAATAAGTATTTTGTTTGGGATTTTCCACAAACATCGCGATATCACAATATCTTTGAGATCACGGATCAAGCTTCTTTGGAGGTCTCGTTATGCACCTCGCCAGTCTATGATTGCGATGATATTTGTAACAAATACGTTACATTTATGTCATGATAAAGTTCCAGAAAGTGTGAGAGGCGTGGAAATGGATGCGTACGCCACCCAGCTGTGTTCCCCCTCCCACTCTCCTCTGTCGTTCTTTCCTTCAGTCATGCTCTCTTTCATGTCCGCCAGGAACGAGTGCACACAGGAAACTGTGACAGCTTTGTCTCCAGCATCACCCACTCTGGAAGAACAGCAATGAGTCAGTGCGCTTCATGGGCCGGGAGCTTCATCCGACGCCGCTTTCGCTCTTAAACTATTTTTACGCATCTCTTCAAAGAAATACACGAATGAAAACAGACGCTTAGATGCATTTTTGGGTTATATTTCATTTCTGGGTCAGTTTTCTTTATGTATCCCAAATCCCAGCATCAATAATCCACAGTCATTCAAACGCTCGTCCTCCTCATGTTTTCCAGAGCTCACAGCAGTCCTCGCATTCCTCCGTCATGTAGAGGTACGAGTTGATGGCCTCCTTCAGTCCTTCGCTCACCAGAGACTCCTCCGCACCCTCTTTACTCTGCCCGAAGATCATGGAGCTGTGAAGAGAGCTCGGTTACAAACTGCTCTACTAGGTTTTCGTGGCTCATAGTGATAGTTCACTTCAAAATGATAATTCTGTCATTATTTACTCTCCCTGAAGTTCTTTCAAACCTGTGTGAGTTTCTTTCTTCTGTTGAACACAAAGGAAGATATTTTGAAGAATGTTGTTGGACCCCATTGACTTCTATAGTATTTTTCTCCTGTCACGGTCTGGTTACCAACATTCTTCTAAATATCTTCATGTTCAACGGAAGAAAGAAACTCGTACAGGGTTGAAACAACTTGAGGGAATGATGGCAGAATGAACTATCCATTTAAGATGATATTCCTAGTGTGTCATTGAAGGACTGATTAGGATGTGTTTGCCTCACCTGTCCACATCTTTCCAGTTTATCGTGGGCCTCTTTATGGCAATCGGAGGTGCGCCGGTTACAACGGGAACATTGTTAGATCCAAGGATAAAGCACGGCTCCCCGAGAGTACAGCATAACCCGTCCGATACTTCTGAGGGACAGTTCACATTTAGACTCTGGCCACACACTTACACAAAAGTGGGTAGCACTTTATTTTACAGTCCTGTTCCCCATGTACATACTATGTACTTATTATAGTGTAACTGGGTAATATATGATGTCTATAGAACGTGCTCAGAACTATTAGTGCATAACCAAATCATGTGTCAACCATAAACCTAGCAATCCCACACAGAATAATGAGTTAGGCCGTGTGTCCACCGAAGCGTTCTTAGCTAGCTGAAAACACCTAGCTGTGGGAGCTTGAGATCTCGCAGTGTTTTGATTTTATTTGAATCAAAATATTCAAATAAAATCAAAAATAAAATTCAAAGAAAATCAAAATATGAATCAAAACAGCTGAAATAAAATATTGGCGGAACGACTCTTAGTATCTTATTTAGCAAATAGTTTTTTTCTGAATATAAAAACGTCGACACAACGTAACGTACTTACCTAACAAAGGCTAAAAGTAGCCCAAGCCTTACAAAAATTAACCATGGTTGTTTTGTAGTAAAAGCGTAGTAACCATGTTTTTTTTGTCAGACTGATTCACATTTGAATAACTGCAGTTTTAACAACAAATACCATGGTTAGTGTAGTAAAACCATGGTTAATTTGTGGTTCTCATGGTTTAACCACAATAACCATGTTTTTTTTTTTGTTTGTTCTATTTGTTGTAAAACCATGGTTGGAGGTTTGCCGGTAAAAAATCGTTCCATAGGATAAAATTGAGTTACGAGGTGAGTTACGCAACCCAACAGTGTAAAAGTAGCCCAATACCGCAGGAAAACTACACACTTCTCAAAACTGATGTGCTTTTTGACGTTCGTTGTCGTTGTATAAGCAGAAAGCGGCGGCTGGTCGGGGTAGTGTTTGTCCCGCCCCTCCTCCACTGTGATTGGACAGCTGAGTTAAAAGTGACAGTGATGAGCGCTGACCAATCTTCAACTCTCTGCGACTGGTAAAAAAAAAAAAAAAAAACAAACAAAAAAAAAAACCGCAGTGCTTCTATTGAAAACAATTGACTGTTCGCAAAGACCCGCCCCTCTTAGTTACTGTCGCTATGTCCGACAAGCTACGCCGCTCTCACGCCGTCATCATGTTCTCACGCAGTGAAAAATACATCGCGCAGCAGAGAGGAGACTAAAGCCAGACCGATTTATCAGCAGACATTAGTCATTTTCCAAACTATTGGTATCAGCAGTTATAATGGCCGATAAATGAATATTTCAAAAAAATCGGTGTTGATGAGTGTTGGAGTTGTATAGTTTGTCCACCAGAGGGCACTCTATACCCTCCCTGTTGGCAACGCTTGTGTATAACGCGCCACACATCCTGCTGATTCAGGGACTAATTATTATTTTATTTATCAGAACTTTAATATATTTTTATGTTCCTCTGTTCTGTTGTGACAATAAAAGAAACAAGTTTCTTTTTAAAATGCACTATCATATTATTTTAGTTAAAACTCATAATTACAAATAACTAATGTTAGGGAAATCTGCTAGTGTTTTTTTGCACGTTTCTCGAATTTATTTTTTTTTTTTAAATATCGGCCGATATATCGGAATATCGGATTTTAAAACCAACAAATATTTGTTGAAATCCTTTATCGATCGGGCTCTAGAGGAGACCTATGACAACAAGCTGACAGACAGGACAGACCACGCTACTTTTCGGTTACTTTTGATATGAAACATATTAAACATAGTCTCACCTTTCAAATTTGGTAATTTTTAAAAATAAATGTAAACAATAAATACCGTTTTGTGGCTCTTTACTGTGTCGTGACAGATCCCTTTAGAGCATCAGTTAAAGCTAGTTCCTTCTAGTTTATTTATAGCATGAACGAACATAAGGAATGTTGTTTTAACTGCGGAAAGGTGTCAGTATATTCCGTTTTTCAAGTGCAAATCCCCTCATGATAATCTACTAACTCTCCTGACTGCCTTGTCGGACAAAATGGCGGACGACGAAGTATGATTGGTCAGATCACCTGTCAATCAAACTCCCTGCGAAGGGTCAATTGGACACATACGCTAGTCTTTGGTGGACACGCGGCTTCGACGGCTGTATCTGTGAGTGTGCGTACCTGAATAGTGTGCGACCAGGTCTGCGAGGCTCCTGAAGGTGAGACTGGGTGAGATGTAGACCCAGCCGTTCTCGATGCAGCTGATCCGGTAGTGTCTGACAGAGGCGCGCTCCTGAGAGCTGCTCTTACGCACTGACAGAGAGTGATGACCTGGGGAACACAAACATGATCAGTTCGTTTGATGCACTTTATTATACACGATGAGCAGACAAACATCTTTTGTTTTGTCGCTGGGAAGGTGAATCAGTCGGGTAATAATCCAGCTAGTGTGTTTGTACCTGGGTAGGTCTCGCTCTCTCTGATGAGGAAGGAGCCGGGCTGATTATGGGGGAGCATCAGAAGTTCCTCTGCTTTCTGTTTGCTGAGACCCAAAAACTGCCACCTACACCAACACACAGATGAGCGACGAGTGTGAGGACAAAATCAACAGAAGGAAAAGCAGTAGGTAGATCATTCGTCATGTGAGTAAGAGAGTACAGTGCGTCCCCAACATGACGATCAGATCAGCTGTGCCCACTCTACACCCCACTCAAAGATAACCCCACTATAGAAACTACAGCTGACATCATCACCACCGCCTCTCCCAGACCACCTGATGATGATGTCATGAGGCATGCACTGCATACACCCACAGGACATTGAGTTCGGCTCACCTGTTGTACACTTTGGCAGTGTAGTTGCTGGGGATGTAGCTCTCTTTTCCTGTGGCTGACGAACTCACTTTCCACCACTCTCCTTCACTGTAACACACATTAGCGCGTCAGACACTCGCACTGAGGATTGAGGCACTCCTCTGTAATGATGCGCCGTCGTGCAACAGCACACTTACTCTGACAAAATGTTGAGCCTCTCTCCCACTCTGATGGCACAGTCTCCTGGACCTCTGGACGGATAGTCGTACAGGGACACCACCACGAATCTGCCCGTGTCTCCTAACACACACACACACGAAACACCTTTAGGCCTGTTGCTGTGCTCGTATTATAAGAGCACCTCCGAAAAAACACATGATTAAAAACGACCCTAAGTTAAAGTTACCCTAATATTTGTAGTGACAAATTATAAATTGTTAAAACATCGTATTATATGTAATCTTTCCTGGTTTTTGGAAGTAAATTACCATAATTTATTTTATATATATATATATATATATATATATATATATATATAATACTACATTTAAATCAGCATATCATTATAAAATGTTTTTTTTTGTGTGTGTGTGTGAGTAAAATTATGAGCCAAAAATGTAAATAATTTAACAGCTTTCCCAGAAGTCCCTGCGTGATGCATCACCCGTGTTAGTTTAGTATCATTTTAATACTAATATAGTTTTTGTTAATATTTTAAATTAGACTTATTTTATATATATATATATATATATATATATATATACTGTATATATATATATATATATATATATATATATATATGAAGAGTTCAGATGCAAAAGCCTCTAAGAAATTTTTATAAGCCATTTGAAATTTTCTTTTTTAATGATGATTTTTATCAAACTTGTATATTGAAGTTCAGTAATTTCACTTAAATAACAATTAATAGGTAATTATCATTGCCATTTAAGTGAAATCTCTGAACTTAAATATACAAGCTTGATAAAAATGATCATTCTAGAAGAAAATTTCAAATGGCACTCTTCATATATATATATATATATATATATATATTGGGTTTCATTTTAAATTCAGTTGAAGATTTAGCTTTTTTTTTCTTTCTTTTTTTCCGTCTGTATAGTTTTTATTAAGTTTTAGTTTTTTTAGTTTACTTATTTTGGTACTTCAACTTTAAATTAACTTTAAACTATCTGAAATAAAATAAGCAAGTCTTTTACTATTTTATGAATAAGTAATGAAAATGTTTTTATGGTTTCAGTTTTACCTAATAATAATAAACCAGTGCATCACATTTGATTATATTTTATTTATATAGCATTGGTTTTTATTTCCATCACTAAATGGAACATTTGTGCTACATTTTATATTGTTTTCATGACTATCTATATACAAGTATTGGTCGTGATTTATGGACGGGACACTTATGATAAACTCTGATTCATCTTGTGGCTTTTTATTTGTCCCCCCCTGTATTATTATGGCAGTTATCAGTATGTACAAATCATATTTTTGTAGTTCAGTTAGACTAATATATTAATGTTACATTGATTAATGAAATATACAGCTGTAATACCTGAAAAATTTGTCAATGTATTTTTTACTGTGATTTTTTTTGCAACCTCAGCCCCAGTTTATTACCATAACATTAACAAGATGTTTTTTTTAAACACAGTAAAAGGCGATCAGTTGACTTCATAATTTTAAGGTTTCCTCACTTTAAAGTAAATAAGCTATGTAATTGAAAAAATTAAGTTATGTGAACTTATACTTTATGGTCAATTGAAAAAAAAAATAAGTTATGTGAAATTATTTACTTAAAAAAAAGTGAGGAAGCCTTAAAATTAAGTAAATAATTTCCCATAACTTATTTTTTTTCAATTACCCAAAGTTTAAGTTCACATAACTTTTTTTTTCAATTACATTAGTTTATTTACTTGAAGTGAGGAAACCTTAAAAAAGTGAGGTTGCCT
>NW_024121111.1:22182237-22245215 GCF_016745375.1 Pimephales promelas
CCAGAGCTGAGATATCGAAACTCAAAAATTCGGCCCGAAAAAAAAACGACAGTGGTACCCCTTACGTTTTTTTTTTTTGGGCGAAAAATTAAGTTTCTCCAATCTTCCCAAAACTCTGGATTCTGATAGAGGGCCATGAGACTTAGACCTGAGTGCAAAAATGGAGGCTCTAGCCCTTCCAGAGCTGAGATATCGAAACTCAAAAATTCGGCCCGAAAAAAAACGACAGTGGTACCCTTACGTTTTTTTTTTTTTGGCGAAAAATTAAGTTTCTCCAATCTTCCCAAAACTCTGGATTCTGATAGAGGGCCATGAGACTTAGACCTGAGTGCAAAAATGGAGGCTCTAGCCCCTTCCAGAGCTGAGATATCGAAACTCAAAAATTCGGCCCGAAAAAAAAAACGACAGTGGTACCCCTTACGTTTTTTTTTTTGGGCGAAAAATTAAGTTTCTCCAATCTTCCCAAAACTCTGGATTCTGATAGAGGGCCATGAGACTTAGACCTGAGTGCAAAAATGGAGGCTCTAGCCTTCCAGAGCTGAGATATCGAAACTCAAAAATTCGGCCCGAAAAAAAAACGACAGTGGTACCCCTTACGTTTTTTTTTTTTGGCGAAAAATTAAGTTTCTCCAATCTTCCCAAAACTCTGGATTCTGATAGAGGGCCATGAGACTTAGACCTGAGTGCAAAAATGGAGGCTCTAGCCCTTCCAGAGCTGAGATATCGAAACTCAAAAATTCGGCCCGAAAAAAAACGACAGTGGTACCCCTTACGTTTTTTTTTTGGGCGAAAAATTAAGTTTCTCCAATCTTCCCAAACTCTGGATTCTGATAGAGGGCCATGAGACTTAGACCTGAGTGCAAAAATGGAGGCTCTAGCCCCTTCCAGAGCTGAGATATCGAAACTCAAAAATTCGGCCCGAAAAAAAAACGACAGTGGTACCCCTTACGTTTTTTTTTTTTGGCGAAAAATTAAGTTTCTCCAATCTTCCCAAAACTCTGGATTCTGATAGAGGGCCATGAGACTTAGACCTGAGTGCAAAAATGGAGGCTCTAGCCCTTCCAGAGCTGAGATATCGAAACTCAAAAATTCGGCCCGAAAAAAAAAACGACAGTGGTACCCCTTACGTTTTTTTTTGGGCGAAAAATTAAGTTTCTCCAATCTTCCCAAAACTCTGGATTCTGATAGAGGGCCATGAGACTTAGACCTGAGTGCAAAAATGGAGGCTCTAGCCCCTTCCAGAGCTGAGATATCGAAACTCAAAAATTCGGCCCGAAAAAAAACGACAGTGGTACCCCTTACGTTTTTTTTTTTTGGGCGAAAAATTAAGTTTCTCCAATCTTCCCAATTCTGATAGAGGGCCATGAGACTTAGACCTGAGTGCAAAAATGGAGGCTCTAGCCCTTCCAGAGCTGAGATATCGAAACTCAAAAATTCGGCCGAAAAAAAAACGACAGTGGTACCCCTTACGTTTTTTTTTTGGGCGAAAAATTAAGTTTCTCCAATCTTCCCAAATTCTGATAGAGGGCCATGAGACTTAGACCTGAGTGCAAAAATGGAGGCTCTAGCCCTTCCAGAGCTGAGATATCGAAACTCAAAATTCGGCCCGAAAAAAAAAACGACAGTGGTACCCTTACGTTTTTTTTTTTTGGGCGAAAAATTAAGTTTCTCCAATCTTCCAAATTCTGATAGAGGGCCATGAGACTTAGACCTGAGTGCAAAAATGGAGGCTCTAGCCCCTTCCAGAGCTGAGATATCGAAACTCAAAAATTCGGCCCGAAAAAAAAAACGACAGTGGTACCCTTACGTTTTTTTTTTGGGCGAAAAATTAAGTTTCTCCAATCTTCCCAAATTCTGGATAGAGGGCCATGAGACTTAGACCTGAGTGCAAAAATGGAGGCTCTAGCCCTTCCAGAGCTGAGATATCGAAACTCAAAAATTCGGCCCGAAAAAAAAACGACAGTGGTACCCCTTACGTTTTTTTTTTGGGGCGAAAAATTAAGTTTCTCCAATCTTCCAAATTCTGATAGAGGGCCATGAGACTTAGACCTGAGTGCAAAAATGGAGGCTCTAGCCCTTCCAGAGCTGAGATATCGAAACTCAAAAATTCGGCCCGAAAAAAAAACGACAGTGGTACCCCTTACGTTTTTTTTTTGGGCGAAAAATTAAGTTTCTCCAATCTTCCCAAATTCTGGTAGAGGGCCATGAGACTTAGACCTGAGTGCAAAAATGGAGGCTCTAGCCCCTTCCAGAGCTGAGATATCGAAACTCAAAAATTCGGCCCGAAAAAAAAAAACGACAGTGGTACCCCTTACGTTTTTTTTTTTGGGGCGAAAAATTAAGTTTCTCCAATCTTCCCAAATCTCTGATAGAGGGCCATGAGACTTAGACCTGAGTGCAAAAATGGAGGCTCTAGCCCTTCCAGAGCTGAGATATCGAAACTCAAAAATTCGGCCCGAAAAAAAACGACAGTGGTACCCTTACGTTTTTTTTTTGGGGCGAAAAATTAAGTTTCTCCAATCTTCCAAATCTGATAGAGGGCCATGAGACTTAGACCTGAGTGCAAAAATGGAGGCTCTAGCCCCTTCCAGAGCTGAGATATCGAAACTCAAAAATTCGGCCCGAAAAAAAAAACGACAGTGGTACCCCTTACGTTTTTTTTTTTGGGGCGAAAAATTAAGTTTCTCCAATCTTCCCAAAATTCTGATAGAGGGCCATGAGACTTAGACCTGAGTGCAAAAATGGAGGCTCTAGCCCCTTCCAGAGCTGAGATATCGAAACTCAAAAATTCGGCCCGAAAAAAAAAAGACAGTGGTACCCTTACGTTTTTTTTTTTGGGGCGAAAAATTAAGTTTCTCCAATCTTCCCAATTCTGATAGAGGGCCATGAGACTTAGACCTGAGTGCAAAAATGGAGGCTCTAGCCCTTCCAGAGCTGAGATATCGAAACTCAAAAATTCGGCCCGAAAAAAAAAACGACAGTGGTACCCCTTACGTTTTTTTTTTTTGGCGAAAAATTAAGTTTCTCCAATCTTCCCAAAACTCTGGATTCTGATAGAGGGCCATGAGACTTAGACCTGAGTGCAAAAATGGAGGCTCTAGCCCCTTCCAGAGCTGAGATATCGAAACTCAAAAATTCGGCCCGAAAAAAAAACGACAGTGGTACCCCTTACGTTTTTTTTTTTGGGCGAAAAATTAAGTTTCTCCAATCTTCCCAAAACTCTGGATTCTGATAGAGGGCCATGAGACTTAGACCTGAGTGCAAAAATGGAGGCTCTAGCCCCTTCCAGAGCTGAGATATCGAAACTCAAAAATTCGGCCCGAAAAAAAAAAACGACAGTGGTACCCCTTACGTTTTTTTTTTTTGGGCGAAAAATTAAGTTTCTCCAATCTTCCCAAAACTCTGGATTCTGATAGAGGGCCATGAGACTTAGACCTGAGTGCAAAAATGGAGGCTCTAGCCCCTTCCAGAGCTGAGATATCGAAACTCAAAAATTCGGCCCGAAAAAAAAACGACAGTGGTACCCCTTACGTTTTTTTTTTTTGGGCGAAAAATTAAGTTTCTCCAATCTTCCCAAAACTCTGGATTCTGATAGAGGGCCATGAGACTTAGACCTGAGTGCAAAAATGGAGGCTCTAGCCCCTTCCAGAGCTGAGATATCGAAACTCAAAAATTCGGCCCGAAAAAAAAAACGACAGTGGTACCCCTTACGTTTTTTTTTTTGGGCGAAAAATTAAGTTTCTCCAATCTTCCCAAAACTCTGGATTCTGATAGAGGGCCATGAGACTTAGACCTGAGTGCAAAAATGGAGGCTCTAGCCCCTTCCAGAGCTGAGATATCGAAACTCAAAAATTCGGCCCGAAAAAAAAAACGACAGTGGTACCCCTTACGTTTTTTTTTTGGGCGAAAAATTAAGTTTCTCCAATCTTCCCAAAACTCTGGATTCTGATAGAGGGCCATGAGACTTAGACCTGAGTGCAAAAATGGAGGCTCTAGCCCCTTCCAGAGCTGAGATATCGAAACTCAAAAATTCGGCCCGAAAAAAAAACGACAGTGGTACCCCTTACGTTTTTTTTTGGGCGAAAAATTAAGTTTCTCCAATCTTCCCAAAACTCTGGATTCTGATAGAGGGCCATGAGACTTAGACCTGAGTGCAAAAATGGAGGCTCTAGCCCCTTCCAGAGCTGAGATATCGAAACTCAAAAATTCGGCCCGAAAAAAAAACGACAGTGGTACCCCTTACGTTTTTTTTTTTTGGGCGAAAAATTAAGTTTCTCCAATCTTCCCAAAACTCTGGATTCTGATAGAGGGCCATGAGACTTAGACCTGAGTGCAAAAATGGAGGCTCTAGCCCCTTCCAGAGCTGAGATATCGAAACTCAAAAATTCGGCCCGAAAAAAAAACGACAGTGGTACCCCTTACGTTTTTTTTTTGGGCGAAAAATTAAGTTTCTCCAATCTTCCAAAACTCTGGATTCTGATAGAGGCCATGAGACTTAGACCTGAGTGCAAAAATGGAGGCTCTAGCCCCTTCCAGAGCTGAGATATCGAAACTCAAAAATTCGGCCCGAAAAAAAAACGACAGTGGTACCCCTTACGTTTTTTTTTTGGGCGAAAAATTAAGTTTCTCCAATCTTCCCAAAACTCTGGATTCTGATAGAGGGCCATGAGACTTAGACCTGAGTGCAAAAATGGAGGCTCTAGCCCCTTCCAGAGCTGAGATATCGAAACTCAAAAATTCGGCCCGAAAAAAAAAACGACAGTGGTACCCCTTACGTTTTTTTTTTTTGGCGAAAAATTAAGTTTCTCCAATCTTCCCAAAACTCTGGATTCTGATAGAGGGCCATGAGACTTAGACCTGAGTGCAAAAATGGAGGCTCTAGCCCCTTCCAGAGCTGAGATATCGAAACTCAAAAATTCGGCCCGAAAAAAAAACGACAGTGGTACCCCTTACGTTTTTTTTTTTGGGCGAAAAATTAAGTTTCTCCAATCTTCCCAAAACTCTGGATTCTGATAGAGGGCCATGAGACTTAGACCTGAGTGCAAAAATGGAGGCTCTAGCCCCTTCCAGAGCTGAGATATCGAAACTCAAAAATTCGGCCCGAAAAAAAAACGACAGTGGTACCCCTTACGTTTTTTTTTTTTGGGCGAAAAATTAAGTTTCTCCAATCTTCCAAAACTCTGGATTCTGATAGAGGGCCATGAGACTTAGACCTGAGTGCAAAAATGGAGGCTCTAGCCCCTTCCAGAGCTGAGATATCGAAACTCAAAAATTCGGCCCGAAAAAAAAAACGACAGTGGTACCCCTTACGTTTTTTTTTTTTTGGGCGAAAAATTAAGTTTCTCCAATCTTCCAAAAACTGGATTCTGATAGAGGGCCATGAGACTTAGACCTGAGTGCAAAAATGGAGGCTCTAGCCCCTTCCAGAGCTGAGATATCGAAACTCAAAAATTCGGCCCGAAAAAAAAACGACAGTGGTACCCCTTACGTTTTTTTTTTTTGGGCGAAAAATTAAGTTTCTCCAATCTTCCCAAAACTCTGGATTCTGATAGAGGGCCATGAGACTTAGACCTGAGTGCAAAAATGGAGGCTCTAGCCCCTTCCAGAGCTGAGATATCGAAACTCAAAAATTCGGCCCGAAAAAAAAAACGACAGTGGTACCCCTTACGTTTTTTTTTTTTGGGCGAAAAATTAAGTTTCTCCAATCTTCCCAAAACTCTGGATTCTGATAGAGGGCCATGAGACTTAGACCTGAGTGCAAAAATGGAGGCTCTAGCCCTTCCAGAGCTGAGATATCGAAACTCAAAAATTCGGCCCGAAAAAAAAACGACAGTGGTACCCCTTACGTTTTTTTTTTTTGGGGCGAAAAATTAAGTTTCTCCAATCTTCCAAAACTCTGGATTCTGATAGAGGGCCATGAGACTTAGACCTGAGTGCAAAAATGGAGGCTCTAGCCCCTTCCAGAGCTGAGATATCGAAACTCAAAAATTCGGCCCGAAAAAAAAACGACAGTGGTACCCCTTACGTTTTTTTTTTTTTGGGCGAAAAATTAAGTTTCTCCAATCTTCCCAAAACTCTGGATTCTGATAGAGGGCCATGAGACTTAGACCTGAGTGCAAAAATGGAGGCTCTAGCCCCTTCCAGAGCTGAGATATCGAAACTCAAAAATTCGGCCCGAAAAAAAAACGACAGTGGTACCCCTTACGTTTTTTTTTTTGGGGCGAAAAATTAAGTTTCTCCAATCTTCCCAAACTCTGGATTCTGATAGAGGGCCATGAGACTTAGACCTGAGTGCAAAAATGGAGGCTCTAGCCCCTTCCAGAGCTGAGATATCGAAACTCAAAAATTCGGCCCGAAAAAAAAAACGACAGTGGTACCCCTTACGTTTTTTTTTTTTGGGCGAAAAATTAAGTTTCTCCAATCTTCCCAAAACTCTGGATTCTGATAGAGGGCCATGAGACTTAGACCTGAGTGCAAAAATGGAGGCTCTAGCCCCTTCCAGAGCTGAGATATCGAAACTCAAAAATTCGGCCCGAAAAAAAAAACGACAGTGGTACCCCTTACGTTTTTTTTTTTGGGGCGAAAAATTAAGTTTCTCCAATCTTCCCAAAACTCTGGATTCTGATAGAGGGCCATGAGACTTAGACCTGAGTGCAAAAATGGAGGCTCTAGCCCCTTCCAGAGCTGAGATATCGAAACTCAAAAATTCGGCCCGAAAAAAAAAACGACAGTGGTACCCCTTACGTTTTTTTTTTTTGGGCGAAAAATTAAGTTTCTCCAATCTTCCCAAAACTCTGGATTCTGATAGAGGGCCATGAGACTTAGACCTGAGTGCAAAAATGGAGGCTCTAGCCCCTTCCAGAGCTGAGATATCGAAACTCAAAAATTCGGCCCGAAAAAAAAACGACAGTGGTACCCCTTACGTTTTTTTTTGGGCGAAAAATTAAGTTTCTCCAATCTTCCCAAAACTCTGGATTCTGATAGAGGGCCATGAGACTTAGACCTGAGTGCAAAAATGGAGGCTCTAGCCCCTTCCAGAGCTGAGATATCGAAACTCAAAAATTCGGCCCGAAAAAAAAACGACAGTGGTACCCCTTACGTTTTTTTTTTTTGGGCGAAAAATTAAGTTTCTCCAATCTTCCCAAAACTCTGGATTCTGATAGAGGGCCATGAGACTTAGACCTGAGTGCAAAAATGGAGGCTCTAGCCCCTTCCAGAGCTGAGATATCGAAACTCAAAAATTCGGCCCGAAAAAAAAACGACAGTGGTACCCCTTACGTTTTTTTTTTTGGCGAAAAATTAAGTTTCTCCAATCTTCCCAAAACTCTGGATTCTGATAGAGGGCCATGAGACTTAGACCTGAGTGCAAAAATGGAGGCTCTAGCCCCTTCCAGAGCTGAGATATCGAAACTCAAAAATTCGGCCCGAAAAAAAAACGACAGTGGTACCCCTTACGTTTTTTTTTTTGGGCGAAAAATTAAGTTTCTCCAATCTTCCCAAAACTCTGGATTCTGATAGAGGGCCATGAGACTTAGACCTGAGTGCAAAAATGGAGGCTCTAGCCCCTTCCAGAGCTGAGATATCGAAACTCAAAAATTCGGCCCGAAAAAAAAACGACAGTGGTACCCCTTACGTTTTTTTTTTTGGCGAAAAATTAAGTTTCTCCAATCTTCCAAAACTCTGGATTCTGATAGAGGGCCATGAGACTTAGACCTGAGTGCAAAAATGGAGGCTCTAGCCCCTTCCAGAGCTGAGATATCGAAACTCAAAAATTCGGCCCGAAAAAAAAAACGACAGTGGTACCCCTTACGTTTTTTTTTTTTGGCGAAAAATTAAGTTTCTCCAATCTTCCCAAAACTCTGGATTCTGATAGAGGGCCATGAGACTTAGACCTGAGTGCAAAAATGGAGGCTCTAGCCCCTTCCAGAGCTGAGATATCGAAACTCAAAAATTCGGCCCGAAAAAAAAACGACAGTGGTACCCCTTACGTTTTTTTTTTTTGGGCGAAAAATTAAGTTTCTCCAATCTTCCCAAAACTCTGGATTCTGATAGAGGGCCATGAGACTTAGACCTGAGTGCAAAAATGGAGGCTCTAGCCCTTCCAGAGCTGAGATATCGAAACTCAAAAATTCGGCCCGAAAAAAAAACGACAGTGGTACCCCTTACGTTTTTTTTTTTTGGGCGAAAAATTAAGTTTCTCCAATCTTCCCAAAACTCTGGATTCTGATAGAGGGCCATGAGACTTAGACCTGAGTGCAAAAATGGAGGCTCTAGCCCCTTCCAGAGCTGAGATATCGAAACTCAAAAATTCGGCCCGAAAAAAAAACGACAGTGGTACCCCTTACGTTTTTTTTTTTTGGGGCGAAAAATTAAGTTTCTCCAATCTTCCCAAAACTCTGGATTCTTATAGAGGGCCATGAGACTTAGACCTGAGTGTAAACATGGAGGCTCTAGCCCCTTCCAGAGCTGAGATATCGAAACTCAAAAATTCGGCCCGAAAAAAAAACGACAGTGGTACCCCTTACGTTTTTTTTTTTTGGATCGAAATTTTGAGTTTCTCTGATCTTCTTGAAACTCTGGATTCTGATAGGACTTAGACCTGAGTGCAAAAATGGAGGCTCTAGCCCCTTCCAGAGCTTAGATATTGAGATATTTATGAGATACTGAGATATTGAGTCATTATAAATATCTCAATATCTCAGCTCTAGAAGGGGCTAGAGCCTCCATTTTTGCACTCAGGTCTAAGTCCCATGGCTCTCTATCAGAATCCAGAGTTTCAAGAAGATCAGAGCAACTCAAAATTTCGACCCAAAAAAAAGCTGAGCTGAGATATTGAGATATTTATGCTAATGAGTAAAATGTCTATTTTTCCCGGCGTTCCCCAGCTCCTCGTTTAAGCAAAAGGTACGCGTTAAACCACGTTATCCGTGTTAACCATAACCTTTTAAATACTCGACCTAGTTCCGTTGCTTAACTTCAGTGCCCAACCCGGTATCACGACAAGACGTGAAATAATCACGTTGGTCCACTTTGGAAAACGTGTAGATGTCACGGTTTAACTGTTAGTGATAGTTTAAACTCAAAACCATAAATAGGGCTATAGTAACCTGTCAAATTATAGTTCTATATTTATTTGTCCAACACATAAAACCTAACCCGGTCCCGCAATCAAAACCCACCCTTGAACTCAACAGACAGTGGCTCAGTTGATAAAGCGATGGGCTTTAGTCAAGAAGACCTGAGTTCAAATCCCATTCTTGATTACGTTAAATTGTATATCAAACAAAGTGGCCAAAACAACATTTCTCCAACCCTGTATCACGACAAGACGTTAAATAATCACGCTGGTCCACTTTGGAAAACATGTAGATGTCACGGTTTAACCCCCTCAAACTTAAACTTACCATAATGACCTATTGGTTTTCATTAAACCGAGAAAAATGGAATTTTGTTTTATTGACGATCACTGAGAAATTGTCTATTATTTAAAATGCAAATTTTTTATTATTTTCAAGGTGAAAAGGATTCATTTGCCTCGATCCACGGCGAAAAAAAACGTCTAAATGTCACGTTTTTAATGAAGCAGCCTAAATGGTCCACTTTGGAAAACGTGTAGATGTCACGGTTTAAGCCCCTCAAACGTGAAACTTACACGTTTGCGTTAACATGCTCCAGTGGAGAGATACCCGGATGTTGACCTACACGCAATTGCCTCTGCCATAACGACCTATTGGTTTTCATTAAACCGAGAAAAATGGAATTTTGTTTTATTTAGGATCACTGAGAAATGGTCTATTATTTAAAATGCAAAAAAACATTTATTATTTTCAAGGTGAAAAGGATTCATTTGCCTTGATCCAATCCAAAGAAAACGTCTAAATGTCACGTTTTTAAGCAGCCTAATGAGTAAAATGTCTATTTTTCCAGCGTCCAGCTCCTCGTTTAAGCAAAAGGTACGCTAAAACAACGTATTACATCGACGTTAAACCACGTTAACCGTGTTAACCATAACCTTTTAAATACTCGACCTAGTTCCGTTGCTTAGCAACGGGAAGAAACTCCTGTAACTAGTTCAGTGCCATAGGTTAGGACCTTAGTACTTACGTCGCTGCATTTGTAATGTTACACTTTTAGAATAGGTCAACATCCGGGTATCTCTCCACTGCTGAATCGTGTTAACGCAAACGTGTAAGTTTCACTTTTGAGGGGGTGACCTCTACACGTTTTCCAAAGTGGACCAATGTGATTATTTCATGTCTTTTGTGATACCGGGTTGAACATTTTGTGCTGTTGTTGAAGCCCGACATCGAATCGAACATTAATGTGCATTTCCAACAAAATAATAATGTATAAACGACACCTTCACGAGTCACGATGATCGTTTCACAAAAAAAAAAAAAGAAATAAATCTCAGAAATTAGGCTACACTATCGCGCTGCGCTAAAGCCGCGATCCAATCCTGCTAACATGAAATAAGCCTGCTCGCGAGCAGGTTCAAGCTGACGGACCTGTTGCTATGACAGCAAGTCCAGGATGAGCGTTGAAGAACCAAACAATCCAAGATCATGGCAAATCGCCAACATTCAAATCCAGCTAACTGAGTTAGCGACGTATGAAGAACGGGCCACTGATCCCTAACCCTACCCATCTCCACCCCTTATATCTGGATCCATCTCCACCCCCTGATGCCCAACCCCACCCCTAATTCTACCATCTCCAACCCGATCCCTAACCCTACCCAGCTCCACCCCTTATATCTAGATCCATCTCTGCCCCCTGATCCCTAAACCCCACCCCTAATCCTACCCATCTCCACCCCCGATTCTTAACCATACCCATCTCCACCCGTTATATCTGAAACCATCTCCACCCCCTGATCCCTAACCCTACCCAGCTCCACCCCTTTTAGCTGGATCCAACTCCGCCCCCTGGATCTTGTGTGCTGCAATGAGGTGCTACTGAATTACAGTAATAACTTTACACACAACTAACCCCATAGTCACTGCATGCAGTTAATATTACTCCGTACGTACAACTGCACTGCAACAAGGACATCTGTAATGTGTAACACTTCCTTTATAATAAACTGCTTGGTTTGATATCCAACACAATAATATTCACAACTCTTATGGCCACTGTACATATTTAGTGCCAATACACACTACCTCCTCCAGGTGGCACTGCAATGTAATTGAGGCTTGAGCTCTACCTGTCTCATCATGTGTGTTACCATGCCAAACATTCACTAAGCCTGCCTGTCGAGGGCTGTTTCTCTCAAAAGTTTTGTAAGCCTTAGTTGATCATAGAGGCCATTGTTGGCAATAGTTCTGCTATCTACTCAGGCCTACCATGCTTTTGGGAAACGCAGTCAAGGTTGCCTCATAAAATGGAAATCTTTAGGTGAACGCATAAATGCTTCTGTCATCAGTGATGTGAAGGAGAAACTGGTGTGATGTAACAAGATAAAAAAAGTCAACAAATTTCCCCTTTAATTGCTAAAGATTGTTCTCATCAGAAGTATTCAGTAACATTTTTAATGAGCATATCTGGTATAAATATTCCCCTGCAGACCGCATGCACAAACCTTCACTTCCTGCCGAGCAAGACGGCGGTGAGCTTTTGAACAATAGGTGTAAACATTGACAGGAAACGCATCATTCAAGATGCCTTTCTCAGCTTCAACAAATACAAAGATTAGATCAACTCAAAAGAATAAATCTGTTTATTTAAATGAGCATAACTGATGTTAAGTCCATTAAAGGGATAGTTCAGCAAGAAATTAAAATGGTCATCATTTACTCACCCTCGTTCAAAAGCAGAATCACTTTCTTTTTTTGTAGTAGTAGTTTTTTGACAGTTTTGGTTCCATTGTATGGTCAAAAATATCAAGAAAGTTAATGGGAACCAAAACTTTTTTTAAAAATATATTTTTCAGAAGAAAGACATGAGGGTGAATTATGACAAAACTGGTTCCCTTTAAGGCACTGTATACATTTACATTTATGCCATAAATAAGTATTTTGTTTGGGATTTTCCACAAACATCGCGATATCACAATATCTTTGAGATCACGGATCAAGCTTCTCTGGAGGTCTCGTTATGCACCTCGCCAGTCTATGATTGCGATGATATTTGTAACAAATACGTTACATTTATGTCATGATAAAGTTCCAGAAAGTGTGAGAGGCGTGGAAATGGATGTGTACGCCACCCAGCTGTGTTCCCCCCTCCCACTCTCCTCTGTCGTTCTTTCCTTCAGTCATGCTCTCTTTCATGTCCGCCAGGAACGAGTGCACACAGGAAACTGTGACAGCTTTGTCTCCAGCATCACCCACTCTGGAAGAACAGCAATGAGTCAGTGCGCTTCATGGGCCGGGAGCTTCATCCGACGCCGCTTTCGCTCTTAAACTATTTTTACGCATCTCTTCAAAGAAATACACGAATGAAAACAGACGCTTAGATGCATTTTTGGGGTTATATTTCATTTCTGGGTCAGTTTTCTTTATGTATCCCAAATCCCAGCATCAATAATCCACAGTCATTCAAACGCTCGTCCTCCTCATGTTTTCCAGAGCTCACAGCAGTCCTCGCATTCCTCCGTCATGTAGAGGTACGAGTTGATGGCCTCCTTCAGTCCTTCGCTCACCAGAGACTCCTCCGCACCCTCTTTACTCTGCCCGAAGATCATGGAGCTGTGAAGAGAGCTCGGTTACAAACTGCTCTACTAGGTTTTCGTGGCTCATAGTGATAGTTCACTTCAAAATGATAATTCTGTCACTCCCTGAAGTTCTTTCAAACATGTGTGAGTTTCTTTCTTCTGTTGAACACAAAGGAAGATATTTTGAAGAATGTTGTTGGACCCCATTGACTTCTATAGTATTTTTCTCCTGTCACGGTCTGGTTACCAACATTCTTCTAAATATTTTCATGTTCAACGGAAGAAAGAAACTCGTACAGGGTTGAAACAACTTGAGGGAATGATGGCAGAATGAACTATCCATTTAAGATGATATTCCTAGTGTGTCATTGAAGGACTGATTAGGATGTGTTTGCCTCACCTGTCCACATCTTTCCAGTTTATCGTGGGCCTCTTTATGGCAATCGGAGGTGCGCCGGTTACAACGGGAACATTGTTAGATCCAAGGATAAAGCACGGCTCCCCGAGAGTACAGCATAACCCGTCCGATACTTCTGAGGGACAGTTCACATTTAGACTCTGGCCACACACTTACACAAAAGTGGGTAGCACTTTATTTAACAGTCCTGTTCCCCATGTACATACTATGTACTTATTATAGTGTAACTGGGTAATATATGATGTCTATAGAACGTGTTCAGAACTATTAGTGCATAACCAAATCATGTGTCAACCATAAACCTAGCAATCCCACACAGAATAACGAGTTAGGCCGTGTGTCCACCGAAGCGTTCTTAGCTAGCTGAAAACACCTAGCTGTGGGAGCTTGAGATCTCGCAGTGTTTTGATTTTATTTGAATCAAAATATTCAAATAAAATCAAAAATAAAATTCAAATAAAATCAAAATATGAATCAAAACAGCTGAAATAAAATATTGGCGGAACGACTCTTAGTATCTTATTTAGCAAATAGTTTTTTTCTGAATATAAAAACGTCGACACAACGTAACGTACTTACCTAACAAAGGCTAAAAGTAGCCCAAGCCTTACAAAAATTAACCATGGTTGTTTTATAGTAAAAGCGTAGAAACCATGTTTTTTTTGTCAGACTGATTCAAATTTGAATAACTGCAGTTTTAACAACAAATACCATGGTTAGTGTAGTAAAACCATGGTTAATTTGTGGTTCTCATGGTTTAACCACAATAACCATGTTTTTTTTTTGTTTGTTCTATTTGTTGTAAAACCATGGTTGGAGGTTTGCCGGTAAAAAATCGTTCCATAGGATAAAATTGAGTTACGAGGTGAGTTACGCAACCCAACAGTGTAAAAGTAGCCCAATACCGCAGGAAAACTACACACTTCTCAAAACTGATGTGCTTTTTGACGTTCGTTGTCGTTGTATAAGCAGAAAGCGGCGGCTGGTCGGGGTAGTGTTTGTCCCGCCCCTCCTCCACTGTGATTGGACAGCTGAGTTAAAAGTGACAGTGATGAGCGCTGACCAATCTTCAACTCTCTGCGACTGGTAAAAAAACCCCAAAAAAACCAACAAAAAAAAAACCCCGCAGTGCTTCTATTGAAAACAATTGACTGTTCGCAAAGACCCGCCCCTCTTAGTTACTGTCGCTATGTCCGACAAGCTACGCCGCTCTCACGCCGTCATCATGTTCTCACGCAGTGAAAAATACATCGCGCAGCAGAGAGGAGACTAAAGCCAGACCGATTTATCAGCAGACATTAGTCATTTTCCAAACTATTGGTATCAGCAGTTATAATGGCCGATAAATGAATATTTCAAAAAAATCGGTGTTGATGAGTGTTGGAGTTGTATAGTTTGTCCACCAGAGGGCACTCTATACCCTCCCTGTTGGCAACGCTTGTGTATAACGCGCCACACATCCTGCTGATCCAGGTTGCAGGTAGATTATAAGGCAATGTAGGGACTAATTATCATTTTATTTATCAGAACGTAAATATATTTTTTAGGGCTGTTCAAAAATTAATTGCGATTAATCGCATCCAAAATAAAAATCTGTGTTTACATAATATATTTGTGTGTGTGGAATATAATTATTTTGTATATATAAATACACACACATGCATGTATATATTGAAGAAAATGTGTTATTCATATATAAAATATTTATATTTATTATATTTATATAATATAGATTATGTATTTATAAATATATACAGAATTTAAGCGCAAATAATTCTTAAATATATACATGCATGCATAGGTATTTATATATACAAAATAATTATATACAGCGCACACAAATATATTATGTAAACACAGACTTTTATTTTGGATGCGATTAATCGCAATTAACTTTTGCACAGCCCTAATATTTTGATGTTCCTCTGTTCTGTTGTGACAATAAAAGAAACAAGTTTCTTTTTAAAATGCACTATCATATTATTTTAGTTAAAACTCATAATTACAAATAACTAGTGTTTTTTTGCACGTTTCTCGAATTTTTTATTTTTATTTTTTTTTAAATATCGCCCGATATATCGGAATATCGGATTTTAAAACCAACAAATATTTGTTGAAATCCTTTATCGGTCGGGCTCTAGAGGAGACCTATGACAACAAGCTGACAGACAGGACAGACCACGCTACTTTTCGGTTACTTTTGATATGAAACATATTAAACAAAGTCTCACCTTTCAAATTTGGTAATTTTTAAAAATAAATGAAAACAATAAATACCGTTTTGTGGCTCTTTAATGTGTCGTGACAGATCCCTTTAGAGCATCAGTTAAAGCTAATTCCTTCTAGTTTATTTATAGCATGAACGAACATAAGGAATGTTGTTTTAACTGCGGAAAGGTGTCAGTATATTCCGTTTTTCAAGTGCAAATCCCCCCATGATAATCTACTAACTCTCCTGACTGCCTTGTCGGACAAAATGGCGGACGACGAAGTATGATTGGTCAGATCACCTGTCAATCAAACTCCCTGCGAAGGGCCAATTGGACACATACGCTAGTCTTTGGTGGACACGCGGCTTCGACGGCTGTATCCGTGAGTGTGCGTACCTGAATAGTGTGCGACCAGGTCTGCGAGGCTCCTGAAGGTGAGACTGGGTGAGATGTAGACCCAGCCGTTCTCGATGCAGCTGATCCGGTAGTGTCTGACAGAGGCGCGCTCCTGAGAGCTGCTCTTACGCACTGACAGAGAGTGATGACCTGGGGAACACAAACATGATCAGTTCATTTGATGCACTTTATTATACACGATGAGCAGACAAACATCTTTTGTTTCGTCGCTGGGAAGGTGAATCAGTCGGGTAATAATCCAGCTAGTGTGTTTGTACCTGGGTAGGTCTCGCTCTCTCTGATGAGGAAGGAGCCGGGCTGATTATGGGGGAGCATCAGAAGTTCCTCTGCTTTCTGTTTGCTGAGACCCAAAAACTGCCACCTACACCAACACACAGATGAGCGACGAGTGTGAGGACAAAATCAACAGAAGGAAAAAGCAGTAGGTAGATCATTCGTCATGTGAGTAAGCGAGTACAGTGCGTCCCCAACATGACGATCAGATCAGCTGTGCCCACTCTACACCCCACTCAAAGATAACCCCACTATAGAAACTACAGCTGACATCATCACCACCGCCTCTCCCAGACCACCTGATGATGATGTCATGAGGCATGCACTGCATACACCCACAGGACATTGAGTTCGGCTCACCTGTTGTACACTTTGGCAGTGTAGTTGCTGGGGATGTAGCTCTCTTTTCCTGTGGCTGACGAACTCACTTTCCACCACTCTCCTTCACTGTAACACACATTAGCGCGTCAGACACTCGCACTGAGGATTGAGGCACTCCTCTGTAATGATGCGCCGTCGTGCAACAGCACACTTACTCTGACAAAATGTTGAGCCTCTCTCCCACTCTGATGGCACAGTCTCCTGGACCTCTGGACGGATAGTCGTACAGGGACACCACCACGAATCTGCCCGTGTCTCCTAACACACACACACGAAACACCTTTAGGCCTGTTGCTGTACTCATATTATAAGAGCACCTCCGAAAAAACACATGATTAAAAAAGACCCTAAGTTAAAGTTACCCTAATATTTATAGTGACAAATTATAAATTGTTAAAACATCGTATTATATGTAATCTTTCCTGGTTTTTGGAAGTAAATTACCATAATTTATTTTATATATATATATATATATATATATATATATATATATATATATAATACTACATTTAAATCAGCATATCATTATAAAATGTTTTTTTTTGTGTGTGTGTGTGAGTAAAATTATGAGCCAAAAATGTAAATAATTTAACAGCTTTCCCAGAAGTCCCTGCGTGATGCATCACCCGTGTTAGTTTAGTATCATTTTAATACTAATATAGTTTTTGTTAATATTTTAAATTAGACTTATTTTATATATATATATATATATATATATATACTGTATATATATATATATATGAAGAGTTCAGATGCAAAAGCCTCTAAGAAATTTTTATAAGCCATTTGAAATTTTCTTTTTTTAATGATGATTTTTATCAAACTTGTATATTGAAGTTCAGTAATTTCACTTAAATAACAATTAATAGGTAATTATCATTGCCATTTAAGTGAAATCTCTGAACTTAAATATACAAGCTTGATAAAAAATGATCATTCTAGAAGAAAATTTCAAATGGCACTTAGAGGCTTTTGCATCTGAACTCTTCATATATATATACAGTATATATATATATATATATATATATATATATTGGGTTTCATTTTAAATTCAGTTGAAGATTTAGCTTTTTTTTTCTTTCTTTTTTCCATCTGTATAGTTTTTATTAAGTTTTAGTTTTTTTAGTTTACTTATTTTGGTACTTCAACTTTAAATTAACTTTAAACTATCTGAAATAAAATAAGCAAGTCTTTTACTATTTTATGAATAAGTAATGAAAATGTTTTTATGGTTTCAGTTTTACCTAATAATAATAAACCAGTGCATCACATTTGATTATATTTTATTTATATAGCATTGGTTTTTATTTCCATCACTAAATGGAACATTTGTGCTACATTTTATATTGTTTTCATGACTATCTATATACAAGTATTGGTCGTGATTTATGGACAGGACACTTATGATAAACTCTGATTCATCTTGTGGCTTTTTATTTGCCCCCCCCCCCCCCCTGTATTATTATGGCAGTTATCAGTATGTACAAATCATATTTTGGTAGTTCAGGTAGACTAATATATCAATGTTACATTGATTAATGAAATATACAGCTGTAATACCTGAAAAATTGTCAATGTATTTTTTACTGTGATTTTTTTTTGCAACCTCAGCCCCAGTTTATTACCATAACATTAACAAGATGTTTTTTTAAACACAGTAAAAGGTGATCAGTTGACTTCATAATTTTAAGGTTTCCTCACTTTAAAGTAAATAAACTATGTAATTGAAAAAATTAAGTTATGTGAACTTATACTTTATGGTCAATTGAAAAAAATAAGTTATGTGAAATTATTTACTTAAAAAAAAGTGAGGAAGCCTTAAAATTAAGTAAATAATTTCCCATAACTTATTTTTTTTCAATTACCCATAAAGTTTAAGTTCACATAACTTTTTTTTTTCAATTACATTAGTTTATTTACTTGAAAGTGAGGAAACCTTAAAAAAGTGAGGTTGCCTTAAATGTATGAAGTCAACTGATCACTTTTTACTGTGTATTTAAAAAAAAAATCTTGTTAATGTTATGGTAATAAACTGGGGCTAAGGTTGCAAAAAAAAAATCACAGTAAAAAAAAAACTTTGAAAATGTTTCAGGTATTACAGCTGAATATTTCATTAATCAATCATAAATAATTTCACCTAACTTAATTTTTTCAATTACCCATAAAGTTTAAGTTCACATAACCTAATTTTTTCAATTACCCATAAAGTTTAAGTTCACATAACCTAATTTTTTCAATTACCCATACAGTTTAAATTCACATAACCTATTTTTTTTCAATTACCCATTAAGTTTAAGTTCACATAAACTTAAGTTTTTTCAATTACATAGTTTATTTACTTTAAAAAAAAGCGAGGAAACCCATTGCCTTAAAATTAGGTTAAGTCAACTGATCACTTTTTAATGTGTTTTCTATCATTGATAACGCTGTGGGAAAAGTTACGCACAGAAAATCCTCAACTTACACACGAGTGCTTGTAAAGCGCCACTGAAAGCTGTAGCTGCAACATTTACCACAACACCACATGTATATCTACGCTTCTGTTCTACATGTAGTGCTCCCTTCCTGAGATATGATGCACATATGCACATATGAAGTGTGTATTGCAGTGCTGAACTCACCCATGGAGAGTTCAGCTCTTTCCTCCGTGTCCAGGAGAACAGCATGTGCGCTGGATCCGCGCCGGTCTTTACTGGGCCGACTGCCCATGCTCCTCCGGAGTGTTTAGGTGCACAATGCTGACAGCAACCAAAATCTAAGGACAGAAGAGGGCGAGATTTTATTTAGCACCGATTGATTCTTGATATTCATTAAAAAAGCATAAAAACAACATACACGAATAAACCAACAAATCAGTTTAGCTCGACCATGGAATTTGAATGTAAGGAGGAAGGATGTTGACAAACCACTGGTGTACTTTGATAAAAAAAAAAAAAACTTTCCATCAGCACTTTCACTATCACACACTTTTTTAACTTGGACAAAAAAAAGGGTTGCCATTCTAAAAATAGATCTGGTGCATGTTGAGAAGATTCTCATACTCAGTTACATCACAACGGCACGCGATGCATTTATTTATACAATGTGAAACATATACAGCGGACCCAACAGATTCAAATGATTCAGTATGCATATGCCACTACCAGGTAAGATATCACACTCTGAGATAAAATCATAATATAACGTGACTCATTCTCTATATTATGACTCTTATATAATGATAAAGGCGACAGTAAAGTGCTGAGGTACAATTTTCCACTGCCTCCCCACAAGGTTGGTGTGAAAAATAAATCGATTGAAGGAAATTAATCGGATGGTCTTGAATCAGGACTTGGAAAACAGAAATTTCCAGCATTTCAACATCCTACAGTCTTATTACATTGTAATAACCTAGTTTAATCCCTCATTGCACAATGTCACTGATTTCAACACCCTCATAGCGCTACTGTAGCATTAGTGATCTTTGAGGGCTATTCTTCTGTATCATATTGTAATGCAGTGGCACTGGTCCCACATTAGCGAGCAGATGGTCACCTGGTACCACAGATGGGTCTCACTAGGTCATCAGGGTCTCCAGGTCCAAATTACAGACCTCATACCCTGGCCACCGAAATAACACATGCGTAACTGATTACATGTGCTACATACCAACACAGATATCACACACAAACCAACCAACCGACAACTAACGGCAGTGTGTCGTATTCTACATTTCTTTATAATATTTAGTCAGAGATTATAACAGGGTTACTAACTTCCTGTTGAGGCAATACAGACGACATTTAAGCCGTTTAAGATGACTTTAAAGGAGTAGTTCACTTTAAAAAAAATTTTTTGCTGATAATTTACTCACCAACATGTCATCCAAGATGTCCATGTCTTTCTTTCTTCAGTCGTTTTTTTAAAACATTCCAGGATTTTTCCCCATATAATGGACTGCAGTGGGAACCAAGCGGTTCAAGGTCAAAATTAGAGTTTTATTGCTGTTTCAAACGACACCAGACGTTGAATAAGGGTCTTATCAAGCTAAACAATCGGTCATTTCAAAAATAAATAAAAAAGTTGAAGTTTTATAAGCACAATTGCTCGCCTTGCTCTGTTCTGTGATGCACATTCATGACTCTCCAGTTCGAACTCCTTTATCAAAATGAACAAATCTTTTTTTCGAGTTATTTTTTAAATGAGCGCTCGTTTCGCTAGATAAGACTCTTATTCATCGTCTGGTGTCGTTTAAAGCCCTTTAAAGCTGCACTGAAACTCTCATTTGGACCGTTTGGTTCCCATTGAAGTCCACTATATGGAGAAAATCCTGGAATGTTTTCATCAAAAACCTTAATTTCTTTTCGACTGAAGAAAGAAAGACATGAACATCTTGGATGACATGGGGGTGAGTAAATTATCAGCAACTACTCCTTTAAGAGTTCTCAAGTCTGAACTGGAAAGTATCAAAGAACTTCAAAATGGCACACAAACCCGCACATTTCTTTGAAACGCCAAGGCGTCTTTTCAAGATGATTCTGACTTTGATTCAAGATCGAAGATTATAACTTTAAAGTCTGAGCTTCTTGTGTTTACATTATGAACATAGACATTCTTTTAGATACATTATTCTCAAATGTTTACCTTAAAAAAATAAAAAAATAAGTGTTAAAATGCCCAGATTTTCTCCCAACCAAAAACAATTTTAATTACTATAAATCTAAATTCATGTAAGGCGCTTTGGATGAACCTGCTAAATGAATAAAAAGGTCAAAGCGGTCGGCAAAAACAACCTTAAACAGATTCAAATGCGAGCATAAAGTTTCGTACTCACCTCATGGTCTTGAAGCTAGCTTTGATGACAATCCTTTTGGAGCAAACAGACCTCCTCACCAGGACACAGTGGATTTGGGAGACTATCTGGAGTGATTTCGGCACAGATCAGAGGCCAGTTGAGCTCACTGTGTTACTGCGGGATGCTGCTGCGGTCGTCTCAGTGTCTCAGCAAACGGAGGCTTATTTACTATACACTTGTAGTTTCCTGTGACGAACAGGTCTAACTGTCACTCCTTTGCTGACGCACAGATGTCTGACAGAGAGAACAGACTAGAAGAAGGTGGTTTGATCATGTTTAATCTTCAACAGCACAGAAAGCTTTTGAATGTCATGATGTCATGGGCTAATTGATGCAACAATGTTTACGGCTTACGGAATATTGAAAAGGTTCAGATATTCTCTGATGATACTTTTTGCGCATATTAATTTCAATATCTCCCAAATGCACCAAAATCAATTGCCATGGCAATAACTGCCATGGAAACTAAATGATCAGATCAGATGCAAAACAAGTCTTGCTACAAATTACTGCTCATTTACACATTTTAAACCCCAGCTGAAAAAAAAGATGATAATGGATGCACAATTTGCATTGGGATTCATAAGGTGATGGATTTTAGCACGTATCACTATTCTGTGAATTCGGAATATGTGCATTGCATTATCTGTACTCATGACCTGTTAAACTTATACTGAAGATGTTGCAAACCTAGTTCCCATGACAAATGGAGCGATTTCATTAAAGTGAATGAGTTCATCATTGAGAAGCGGATCAGCAAATCTATACGGTAAATGAAAATGACAAACATAAAGGCCTAATCTCCTCTAGCTGAGTGATCATGCATATCAGATGGAAAGAAGACTCAGCACAGATCTGTTTTCGACTGATCCTTTCGGCTGTGGTCAAAAGTTGTACTTGAAGTACTTGAAGTGTGCATGCCACAGTTTCTAAAAATAGCTTCTATGTGTGTCAATTTTGACCACATGCAATCAATAAAACTTGCTTGTGATCGGAAACTTTCTCAGCAGGCTGAGATGACTGAGGTGCAATGTAGTGCATATTGAGTGCTATTAGTGCATGAAGTTGTGCTTTTAAGTGATTTGGGTCACATCACACTTTGTTTTTCCCTGAACTCTAAATATAGTGTTAGTTAAGGTCGAATTGCCCAAAACATTGTTTTCCTTGACCATTTTCAACACTCAGCTCCTTAAAGGTAGCCCAAAATGTAAATTCTGTACTTTGTTGTACTTATCCTCAGGTTGTTTCAAACTTGTATGACTTTATTTCTGTATGACTATAAGAGCACACGAGAAAATATATTCACTTTTCCAAAACTCTTCACATAGTGGTCAATGTGGTCTAAACTGTGGATCACTTATACAAAAATGCATTCAATGACCACTCTAAAAAATGCTGGGATGTTTTAACCCCATTTTGGGTCAAATATGGAAAACTCAAACATTGGGTTAAAAATGTAATTTAAAAATATAACCCAATGGCAGGGTTTGTCCATATTCGAACTTAATAACTTAAACACAAATACTGCCAAAGCTCTATGGTCAATTAAAAAAAAAAAGACAAACCCTAGAATGTACACTGATAAAAATGATTTTGTGGTGAAGTAAATACTACAGAAAAAAACAATGTAATTTACATGAAAAAAGTTAGTTCAGGCAAGAATTTAAAAAAAGGTAAATTCTATAGTAGTACTCAATTCAATCGTGTAAAAATGTAAGCGTAAATATCAACTTTATAAAATTAAGTAAAACTACTCAACTTTTCTGATACTGGTCTTCCCATCATGCACTGGGCCTTGAATAATTAATTAGGTTTATTTTTCACTGTTTTCACAGTTTGTTGCTCTTTTTTATCATTGCTTTTGTTGTTAGGATTAGTAACTTGCCATTTTGTGACATTTGGAGTTCATTATCTACTTAAAATGACACATTCAAACACAAAAACGATCCATCAATATTTGTGTATATGATCCATACCGTCATTGTGTATTGTCTACCAAGTTTTGAGGTCTGCGTTCACACATGTATTTTCAGAAATGAAGATGTGGTGACACACACGCTATATGCATCGACGATAAACCTTTCTGAGTAAATCATATACTTTCAATCATATACTAAAAAAGTGTAGTCTAATTCAATGTTATATTGTTTGAGTGAAATGTAGTGCAAAGAAAAAAATCAATGAAATACATATTACTTAACCTTTAATTAGCTATTTAAATATTACTTAATTTCTTACGTTACTTTCACTTAACTTAGTTAAAGGTTCTCTAAGCGATGCTGGGCAAAAACATTTTTTTGTCACATACATCAAACGTCTCCTCACTATCGGCTAGCTGCCTGTCCCCTAAACACACTGTAAAAAAACGCGGGGTCCCACTTTATATTAAGTGGCTTTAAGTACCATGTACTTACATTGAAATTAATAATTTGATACAATGTACTTATTGTGTACATACATGTTTTTACATTGTACTTATATTTAAAAAATACCAGCATGTAGTTACAGCGCTAATTAATTTATGTAATTACAACTGTAATTACACAGCTGACCCATCCCTTACACTTAAACCTACCCTTAAACCTACCCATACCACCACACCTGTCCCTAACCTTACCCATATCACACCTCAATAGCACCAAAAGTGATTTACAATACAACATGAGCACAATAAGTACATTGTACTTATTTTTTAATGTAAGTACATAGTACTTAAAGCCACTTAATATAAAGTGGGACCAAACGCGGTCTCTGTAGACACCACAGGCTCCACAAACGGCAACAAAAACAATCATGTCTCACCCGGACCACGAAACCTAACAAACAGTGTTCCAGCCAATCACTGGCAAGAAGGTATACGAGGGTGGGTCTGGGGGGTTAGTGCACGTGCACATGAAGGGTGTGTGTATGTGAAGGAGATAGAAGCATCAGAGGGACGTTTGAAAAATGGCCGACACACGACCAAATAGACGTCGTTCTGAAGAACAAATTAAAAAGAAGGAGTCGGATAAAGAACGTGCGAAGTTCAGAATTTACATCGCTAGCAAAGCTTTTGAACGATGTCGAGAACTCCGGCGGCAGAAGGGCTTCCAGTCCGACATTCAGGTTGCTCTGTTTTTGCTGGACAGGTGGGTAACGTTAAATTGTTTTGTTTTTCTTCTAAATTGACGTTTTATGTTCGCCAAACCCACACAAGGATATAATTAGCTAGAACTATGCACGTTCACAATTATTTCAGGAAGCACGGAAGGGAGGGGGAGGAGATGAGATGCAGCGGAGGGAGGGTCTAGCTAGCCTCCGATTTGTTTTAAAATATTCCAAACGTCAACAACACCCAGGATCGCTCAGAGAACCTTTAAATATGGTTTACTTAATTCTATGTGTGAAATTTACTCAAAAAATATCAGTCAAAAACTTGCCCTAAAAAAATTAAGTAAATTTTACTCATTGTTTTTTTTACAGTGTGCTGCTAATTTTGAAATATATTATCAATGAAAACTATTTATTTATTATTGACCCGGCCTAATGAATGTCATTTTCATATTTCTTAGACATACGATGGGAAAACCATTAGTTTAGTTACCAGTTGCTATTGTGCTCTGAAAGCATAAGCTGAGTTGAGACATGTATGGTGTGTTTTGGTAGTTTTACTTCATCTTGAATGTGAGATTTACTGCTGTGCCAAGCTGAAAGTTGGCAAGGGGAATTGTGTGAAGAGAAAAAGTGACCCTGAGAATTGTGTCCTAGCAACGGATAAAAGCAATAAATCAAATAAAGAAACATACAAGTTTTATGTACAACTACTTTATTTCAATATTCGTACAAATTGATATACTCAGCGGGCAGTATGCAGTACAGCGCCCCCTAAATGCCTGGAGGACAAAGCACAACGCATCAAGGCAGCGGTACAATCAGCGATCAACAACTGACATCCACTGAAAGAATAAAGAACAAAGACCAATAACAACAACACTTCAGAAGCTAACAGAGTAGTCAAAACAATATGAGGTTATTGGGATATCAGTCCACTGTACAGAAGGAATGGAGGGTTTTTACCAAAAGCCTACAGGTTACTAGTGCATTCAGAGGAACCATGCTGTTTTCACACCTCTAGATGCCCCTTATGGTACATATACCTGTTCAGATCTTCTCTTCAGCTATTGGCTTGTTTTGGTGCAGCTGATCTCCAAAGCACAGATTGTGAAAAATATTGTACAAAACCTAAGCAAAGTCTTCACTATTAAGGGGCTTCTAGTCTACAACTCAGTACAGTTCTCCATGTAAACAGAATCAGATTGATTACATTCAACCAAAGAGAATTCAATTAACCATTGAAGATCTAAACATAATTAATACTAATATAAATATCTATTGTACACTTTAAATAGGGGCATGCTAATCAGTAGCTTTTTCGAAACACTACAAATAGCAGACCGTCAAACAAAACCAAATATGGTGACAGAAGTAGAAGCCGTCTAAAAGCAAGAAATCAGTCAACAAAGGGGAAGTGAAGTGGTTCGGTGGTCTCTATAGTGAACACAAGGGGCAGGAAGACCTTAGAGAGGGCAAGAGAGGGAACGAAACCTCTCCTGCTACAGACGAGAATACCCTCTGAATATTCAATATACAACAGCCACCAGCTAAATATACACACAAGAAGCATATCCAGTGGGAAAATGAATCTTGGAAGGATGACAAAAATAACAATAATGGAGTAATAAAGCAGTACGCCAATCAAGGTAAAAACATAGTGTGCGTCCATGCAGTGGAGAAATATTCCAATATGTTTAAATACATGGATTACTAGACATCAAACAGTGCATCCCTTCATTAGACCCGCTTTAGTTTTTGTATACTTGCTCTCTGGCCACAAGGGAACAAGTAGACAAAGAATGAAAGACCAAGCCAGAGTGGGGGGAAAAAAAACCCAAATCGGACAGAAAGCGGTCTGAGGTGCAGAAGGGTAACACGCGTATGATCCCGGGTGAAATGGTGGCTTGGTTCTGGGTGCTTTAGCAGGACACCTCCATGGTTTGCGGTCTGGTCTGGTTGTCGAGGACTGAGCCGCCAGTGGCGCCTTCCACCTGTGAACTGGTATGAGCGCGGCTGCGTGTGCCGTCCGCTGAGCCCATGCTGGAGGAAGAGTGAGTGCGGGACCGGGACAATCGGGTCATGCCGGCAGTGGGCACTGAGAGAGAGAGAGAAGAGAGAAATCGGACAGAGCTGAAAACATGTACAGACTAATGCTGCTGCATGACAGTTGGAGGATCCTGAGTGAAGGCCATGTGCTTCACAGGAAAGTCAGTTTCGCACCCGGATCCAAACATATGGAGATCCAGGAAGGGGAGAATAATGAGTCTCCTCAGAGTGAATGAACACATCTACACATTGCTGACTGCTTAACTAACGCTGAACTGATTGAGATACTACGACAATCTCAAACTATGGTTGATAAGAATAGTAAGCTGAATCCCAATTCATATACTTCTTATACACCATTGATGGAGATTTGCAACAGGAAAGCTAAATTGGAGCAGGACTGGGTTTCGAATTGGGTATATTTCATTTATTAATGTGCCTTTTGATTAAATACAGAATGAAACAAATTATCTCTCTGTGGCAGAGTTTCAAACCGGTTTAAAGGGATAGTTCACACAAAAATGAAAATTCTGTCAGTATTTACTCACCCTCATGTTGTTTCAACCCCGTAAGACCTTCGTTCATCTTCAGAACACTAATTAAGATATTTGTGATTAAATCTGAGAGCTGGATCACTCCTGCATAGTAGTCCATAGGCTTCTTGAGGGATTGAAACTTGCCGGCCTCGAAAAGTTATTAAAGACATCGTTAAAATAGTCCAAGTGAATACAGTCAATCTTAACTTTATCAAACGACGAGAATACTTTCTGTGCACAAAAGCAAACGACTTTGTTTCAACTATTAATGTCCTTCTCTTTGGGCCTCTAGTCGGTTAAACGTCACACGTAGGCTCACTATTGGCTGACGCTGGTCATGTGTGTATGCGTGTGACGTACGACAGATCGCCCAGAGAGAAGGAAATTAATAGTTGAAATAAAGTCGTTATTTCTTTTCTTTTTTTTCTTTGCGCACAAAAAGTATTCTCGTCGTTTGATAAACTTAAGATTGAGCCACTGTAGTCACTTGGACTATTTTAACGATGTCTTTAATAACTTTTTGAGGCCGGCAAGTTTCAATCCCTCAAGAAGCCTATGGACTAGTATCGAGGAGTGATCCAGCTCTCAGATTTCATCAAAAACATCTTAATTTGTGTTCCGAAGATGAACGAAGGTCTTACGGGGTTGGAACAACATGAGGACAAATACTGACAGAATTTTCATTTTAGGGTGAACTATCCCTTTAAACCAGGAACTATTCAAAGAGCTCATAAGAGTCATTTTGTTTTGGGAATTGGGCAACAATAAATAAAAATGAATCGGACTACAGTATTTACATTGTGTGTTTGGGCCGTTTACACCTGGTCACTTCATGCATCTGATTTGTTAAAATGGTTCACTTTACACATAGATGTGTCTCCGCACAACAAACATAAATCTGATCTTCAATTTTCGTGCATAAACCATTCACATAAAAAAAGCAAGATATGAGCTGTATTTTATTCATCATCAGCTAATTTCAGTTTCGAGTTTTCCAGTTTCGTCAGAAATGTGTCTCATACCACCCCCTGAATGGCTTTATTGATCGGATTTAACATCTCGAAAAAGAGTTTCGAGGGGCATTTACACCTGGTCTTTTCACGATCAGCTATCCGATCACAGAAAAAGCTTGAAGTGAGCATGTGCAAACACACCTTTTGGGGGCCTGTGAAAAACTGAAAATCTCAAAAACCCATCAGTAACACTTTGACTTACTACTTTTTAAATCCACTACGATTCAGAACAAAGTAACTTTAATATTATACAGGATGGATAGTATGCAAATTTGGGATTCAGACCTAGATACCCTTAGAACAAAGTCTCTTCTGAAAACATGGTGTAAAATAGAGTGCTGCAAGGATGATGCATTTTTAAAGGCTAGTCTGGAACTTCGAATCAGTCGTTCCCTCAACTAGGATATTTCCATTGGTTTTTGGATCGTTACAGAAAATAGGCTCTGTGACCCGACCATCAATATAATCTTCACAGACGAACACAACTTTTATTGATTTTGAAGACTAAATATAATCCCCCGAAGTAAACTATAAACGAAATAAACCACGGTCGCATGACTTCAACATCACAACTGTAGCTCAATCGTTCTTTAAAATTTACAAGTTGGAAAGAGTGGGAATAGAATGAAAGTGTGCGAGTATTAACACTACAAGGCTGTAAAAGTGAGTAGATGAGTTTTTCTTGTGATGACGTGCCCAACAATCTCGGTAGTCCCACTTATGCCTGGTTCAGATTACACGATTTTTTTGTTTGTCTGTTACGATAGTCACTAGGTCAGATTGCACGATTTTGACTCCTAAAATCTTGTCGTGTCGTGGACAAGACACACGTCAGACTACACGTTCCTTCCTGACCAGTCATTGCATGCCGTCTTTAACAGCGCGCGTGATGTCATCGAGAAGGCGAAACTAGTAGCGAGTGACTTCTGGAAACGAATGTAAACAAACAATGGATGAAGCGGTGAGTGTTGTATTGGCTGTCCTGTGTTCAGAAGAAAAGAAGAAAAAAAAGAACGAAAACCCAACAATGGACACGTTCCTGGATTGCTCGAAGAGGACAGTATGGGTTGTCATTCCTCCAAAGAGAACCTGAGGTAAAATATTGTTTTCTTATATATTTTTACTTCTAGTTTTAAAGTTAGCTTTTAGTTTTAACGATAGCACCATCGTCTCTCTTTCGTTTCGCCATTTTTGAAAGTTGTGTACGGAAAAGCTTCTGTGCTCCTATTGGCCAACCTCATACATGTGACGGAACCATCGTGGATGACCGTTAAAAAATTAAACATGCAAGTCTTTTTGTCGTGAAGCATCGCAGACGCAACGTAGGGTGTCGCCCACTATGACACACTATACGAGATGATGCGATCGAATCTTGCGTCCCGACGGCCGTTGTTGTTTACGAATCCCCACGACACCCTACGTCAAACGGATCATGCCAAAATCGGGCTAAAATCGTGTAATCTGAACCAGGCATTACAGTTCAGCCACTGCCTTTTTTCCAAGCACTTAAAAGTGTGAGAGAACCACATGGGCTGTTACTGATGTACTTTGTGTCATTTAATGAAATGCGAAAATAACTACAGATCGCATTCCAAGCATTTAACCAAAAATCCATTTAAAAAAACCCATTGACTTATGGACGATGGAAATGTAAGCTCAATAATTGTACACTGTTTCCAGGTTTTAGGACTCACTCCTGCAGCACTCTATGCATAAATATCCGAATCTTGAGGCGACGCGACCACTGTTTAGACACTGCATTCATTATTCTCCCATGAAGGAAAGAGAGATCTCGTGTCAGGATCAAGCTCAGATTCATTTTGCAAAACCACTGCAGCAAAATGAATAGTCAACTTCAGTCAATGCAGAATGTGGCATGCAAAGTAAAGGCATGTTTCTAGGAGAATCATAAAAGAACATAAGATGCCTGTTGATTGTGGACAGTGTGAACAAACATTCTCTCAGACAGCTCATGACAATAAACAAACATTAACACATATGTCTATTTACCATGCTTCAAACGTCATGATGCAGAGCCACAAAGACATTTGTATGCAGGTGATTGGGACATGGACGGATAGACAGTGAGGACAGGAGGCACGGGAGGTTAGGGTGACAGGCTTAGGTGCAGCTAAAGGTGTTGGCTGATCTCCTGGTACCTGATTCGCTGTTCAGGTGGCTGAGTAGCACATGAGGGACTGTTGGCATTGGTTGTAGGGGTCAAGAAAGAAGATTGGGAAAGGGAATGCAAGAGGAGGAGGAGGAAAAAGATGGGACAGAGGAAAGGGAGAGATTATTTGGTAGTACTTTTTGAAAGAGAGAGGATTGAGAAAAGGAAATATTAAGGAGCAGACGCGAGGAAAGTAGGGGACGTTAGACTGGGTGATGGGAATAGCCTTGACTGTTAAAATTCCAAATGCAAGAAGAGTGACAGCCAGAGGCAAAGGATTTATTTCTGAATGGTTATGATTCCCTTTTACACATATCCAATTGTCAAGGCTTTCAGGTGTCAAGGATATCCACTACAAATTGAACTAAAAACTAAATGAGATGAGATAAGACTACTACTGTATCATTCATACAACACTTAAACCTAAAAACACAAGAAAATATTGTCAAACATTGAAAGTGCGAAAAGAGAAAGTAAGAGTAGCTCTGTAGAAGGGAAACGGTCTTCTGCTGGGATAGTCCCTCATGAGTGCGGGTTTGCACTAAATAAATATCACACCCGAAACAGCAACCAAGAAAAGAACAAAAACACACTTAACAGACTCAAAACACAAAGTGGAAATTACCAGTGATACCCTCCCTCTACTGCCACACAATGACAGAATCAGCCAATGAATGTATTAGGCTTTCTTAATGACTCATTCTGCATACACTAATATTTCCACAAGACAAAAGAAGAGTTACACCCATACAGATAGATGTATATTAGGTACTTTTCCTGTCTGAATCAAAAGCTTACATGTGTACGAAGAGTCAAAGATCACTATAAGAATTTAGAAAAAGTGATTAGGAGTTAAAATTACGCTTTTAATCAAGGGTCAAATGCGTATAATAGTGTGTCGTTGGCATTTTCACACCTCACTTGTTTGGAGTGTTTGTTTTGAAACCTGGCAGGCTTTCTCCCTTAGTTCAGTCCGTACAGGTATATGAACATATCACTCGGATCCACACCAGAACAATCCGCACGAGATCGCCTGAACGAGGTGGTCTCGGCCTGCTTGGAAAACTCTGGAGAGGTTTGCTTGTGGGGAGAAAGCAATCCGACCCAAAGGACCAATGAACCACGCTGTATAGCAATGTATAATGGGCAATTACGTATGTTGCATGAAAAGCAGCAGTGTTTGTTTTGCTAAAGCTTCTCAAATTCGTGGGTTTACCTGGAGCAAAGACGAAGTGAAACGCCTAATTTAAATTTGGACAAATATATTTCCAGCCCATTCTCACTCCCAAGGCGTCACCTAACTAACTCCTTGGGAAGCATTTGACCATGCTTCAATATCTGACGCTTTAGGCGCCCTTTAGCGTCAGTTAGATGACGCCCTAGGATTGCGTGTACCCTTCCCCCACCCCACACCTAAACCTAACCGCGTCCTCTAACTGACGCTTTCCTTTAGCGTCAGTTAGATGACGCCGTAGGATCGCGTCATGTAAGTGACGCTAAAGGGCGCCTAAAACGTCAAATATTGAAGCATGGTCAAAGGTGACGCCTTGGGGTGAGAATGCGTTGATATTTCAGATCTACAGAGGCGTATTGCATTCACTTGAAGAAAAAAAAAATTTACTCTGTTTTTGTTTTTCTGAATGAATGAGTTAATTTTTCATGAGAAAATTTATTTTTGCCGTTTTTCTAAATTAACTCATTAATTCAGAAAAACAGAGCAAAAAAAATTCTCATGAAAAATTAACTCATTAATTCAGAAAAACAGAGCAAATTTTTTTTTCTCATGAAAAATTAACTCATTAATTCAGAAAAAGAGCAAAAAAAAATGTTTCTCATGAAAAATTAACTCGTTAATTCAGAAAAACAGAGCAAATTTTTTTTTTCTCATGAAAAATTAACTCGTTAATTCAGAAAAACAGAGTAGATTTTTTTTCTTCAAGTGAATGCAATACGCCTCTGTACAGATCAACTGTCCAAAACACAAAAATATATCGAAGTTTACAAGGTGTTTAGTTAGCATCTCAAAGAGATGGGCTTTAATCGTCTGATTTAATTTCAGAACATAAACCTAATCGACAGTTTACTCGCACATGACTTGTATTATCAAATTATGGAAATGCTGCCTTGTAAAAGCCAACCAAACTAAGAAAAAAAGATGCAACACTGTACCAATTTTGATGCCGTTTCGGAACAAAGCAAATGATCTTAAAACGCCTTGTCAACGAGTAGGAACAGGTGTATGCAGGGTTTTTGCATAAAAGTGACATTTCAAACATCTGGGGTGTAAAAATGCACTGGTGTTTTGCGATGCATCATATTCAACAAAGAAAATGCCATGCTTTGATTATGGATTTTAATAGTTGACAATTACTGTAATCATTTTTTTGTATTGCATATATAAAGTGCCGAAGTTACGACGTCACTCTGTAGGCCAAAACGCGGAAGTGAGTTAGCATTTAGCACTCCCGGTTCCCTCGCTCTAAAGTCTATGGGATTTTTGAATGGGTTTTTGCTAAATCGCCTGAAATAAGGTCTGTGGTGAACAAAGCCTCTACATATTTTCACGTTTTGATCTGTGACATAAAACACACAGTTATAACCTGCTTGTGTTTTTTAAAACATATAGGCTTCAAAATTTATACATTTTGAATTAACTTGTAAAGATTATATTGATTGACAAAACACAGATCTTGTTTTTTTTTGCGATTTTCCAAAAGTCTATGGGGAAAATGCATTGCTTTTCGATCGAGGGTCATCACTTCGGCACTCTATTATTATTATTTAATTTTTAAATCTAATATTCATGAACTGTATGCTGTAACTGCTGGTCTGTTGTTTCATAGTAAATATTCAGTGAATTTTTTCCAACAATTTATGAAATTATCTATTTAATTGATCAATAGTATCATAAATAAACTGACCAAATTTCATAATCACTGATAATGATGAAGTCAGAGCAAGTTGTACACAAACAGGGTCAAAGAGGCACAAATCTCTCACAGTGTGCTAGTTTCCTAAAGGAGGGCTGTGTTTCTCAGTAGAAGCACAAAAATAGACTTACAAAAAGGTCAACCGATCTCAGGATCAGATTAGAGATTATGAAGGAGAACAGTGACTAATCGTGTCAAAATGTGCGCATTTTCAAATGAGTCAGGCCGCTTGCGATCACGTTCCTCACACTCTCAGAACACCCAATCACTAATAACTGTTGCTAGTCGTGTCAGACAGAAACACTCTCTGGACGGTCCAACCAAAAGCTTACCAGGTTTGCACGAGAGCTCAAAGGTTTGGGTTGATAATTACTTTCATTAAGCAAGGATACATTAATTCATCAAAAGTGATCATGAAATCAACAAGAAGTGACATATAAATGCTAGAGTTGAATGAATAAATGCTGTTCTTTCAAACTTTCTATTCAAAGAATCCTAAAAAAAAAATTCCATAAAAATATTAAGCTGATACTACTAACAGCAGCAAATCGGCATATTATAATGATTTCTGAAGGATCATGTGACACTGAAGACTGAATAAATGACATTATAAAATATATCAAAATAGAAATGAATTAAAAATCTATTATAATTAGTTGTAATATTATTGTTGCTGCTGTACAGTATGTTTGATCAAATAAACACAGCCTTGATGAACATGAGACTTTTTTCAACAATATTAAAACCTTATTATTATCTATTGGCATAATGATAATGGCAAGCGAAGCCTAAAATATTGATACTGTTGACAGGCTACTCTAATTGAAAACCACGGTTCACAGTAATGCTAGTAGTTGTGAATAACACTTGCAAACCCCTGAAAGTGAATGCATTCATGAAAATATCTCTTTGAGCTTATGGAAATTCGAGGGCATTTCATTTTCTAGGTATTTCAGGTGTGATTCGCATAACTGTACGTAAATCATAATATCCATCTACATTGTTTAATTTTAAGAGAATTTTTGGGATTCTTTATAGGCTTGCCGAAACCTCTGTGTAAACAAACCATTACTTTTCCATCAGTTCAGTGCTGCAATAGACAGTGCTTCAGTACACTTCACCTTTAAATACCACCACACACACACACACAAAAGTATTTCATTTTTATATCACTGAACTGAAATCTAGTCTAAACATAACCATATAAACATCAGACAGAGCTGAATGAAGCTGAGGTCTGAACGCTTGAGGTTTTAAAGCAATAAAGTTCCCATGCTATGCAAATCAGTCAAAGGATCTTTTAGGGCCTTGAAGATCTTAAACCTGAAGATCAGAGAAGTCACACAAGGCTCATGCCACACATCATGCTCTTTGAGGAAGACTAGTGTACTTACACGATGAAGAGCGCATCACTGAACGGCCACACGGAAGACAAGTCAAGTGTTAGTGCATCCGAGGGCTGATCTGAGACCTGCTTTACTCAAGAATACTGACTGGACTCAGATCAGCAGTGGATAAATGATCCACTGAGGCAGATTATGGTTATTATCATGTTCTTAACATCTGAGGGTCCAGGATTTGTGTCATTTTCCTGCTGCTGTTTTAGACGTTGTTATATTTATGACTTAAAGCACTGGGGACAAACAGTATGATGCTCCAACAACAAGATGCTTTCAGACACGAAATGCAAACAAGAGACAAATTTCATACAAACAGTAAATATAAATATAGACTGAGAAAGACGATCCGATCAAACGCTCAACATTAAAGTGGCCTATGAGAAGAGAAAGAGGACAGACACTTACTGTAGCCCATTCCCTGGACAAAGTACTTGAAGGCCTCAGCGAGTTTACCCGGCTAAAAAGAGAAAACATCCACATTTAATACAAGTCAAAACTACATCAAACGGATGAAGTGGCAGATGTAATGGTGTTGTCTTTTATTCTTACTTGGACAACTTGGGGAAGTCCACCACAATCTGCCATCTGAAGAAAGAAGGATACAATAATAAATACATTCTGTCATACTGAAAGAAAAATAAAAAATAAATAAAAAAAAACAGGGATGCAAACTCATCAGGGGTGAAAAGAAAATTATTAGCTATAATTAAAATGTGGATTTACAGTCATGTGGATATAGGGAAAAACTCTCAGGCCACAGTGACACTATTGTTTTTTATGGAAACCATTCAATATCACTAAATAATAATAATAATAATAATAAATGTATTATGTTATTAAAAGCAAAAAAACAATATATTACAATAGTTATAATACTATTGTACTGTAAAGTTAAAATAATAATTTTATTTAATAGAAGTAAAGTATCTTAGAGATTTAATTTAGATGGAAAACTGCAAGGAGACAACACATTTATAAACGATTCATATACAAATTTGTGAAAATAGTTTGGGTTTTCAAATACATATGTAACCCCTCCACCCGGGTCCAACTCGACCCGCTCCGAATAAGGTTATATACCTTTACTTATATTCATTATAGAATAGTTCACCCATAAATGAACAAGTTATCACCATTTCTTTTGTGTACAGCAGAAGAAAGAAACTCATACAGATTTGGAACAACATGAGCATGAGTAAATAAATGGCAAAAATGTCATTTTTTGGATGAAAATGTGAGTAACATCTCTTTATGTGAATCCCTTTATTCAGATAGTTGTAGTCGTACAGCATGGAAGTTGGGTTTGGGGGCCTGAACTAGTTGATACAGGAAATCAGCAGCCTAATAAAGAGGTTGACTGGCACAAAGTACTTTATGTATCTAAAAAAAATACAAAAACACTAAATGTAGGTATTTAATTTGTGCTGTCAAACGATTAAAATATTTAATCGCGATTAATCGCATTAATGTCATAGCTAACTCACGATTAATCGCAATTATTCGCACATTTTTATCTATTCTAAATGTCTCTTGATTTCTTTTTCTCACATTATTTTTCTCATTTTAATGCTCTTATCAACATGGAAAAGTGGATCGGCTGGCTTTGTGCAAATGTTTTTTATTGAAAACAACATTAGCGTATACTGTGTTGCCACATTCTGTTGCAAAACATGTGAAAGCAAACTGCAAAGTTTGCTTGGCCAAAAACACTGTTAATTGCGCGATAAGAAATTGACGCTATTAAAATGGGTTTGCGTTAACGCCGTTAATAACGTGTTTAACTGACAGCCCTAATTCAAATACAAATTAGAATTGTTTTTTTTTATCAAACTGCCGGTGCCTGATTGATGATATAAATGTTTGCCAAAAAGTTTGCATCCCTCAATCAAAACATTGTTCTAGAAGGGGAAAAGCTGTCGTGCCTTGAGTAAAGTAGTCTTGGTTGGATTTAACCTCGAGTTGCATTCAACCTGTGAAAAAAGAAGATAAAATGGTCAGTTCAGAAACAGAATACAAGGAATAGACAGATACAATGAACAACTCTGCTCTAAACCAAACTGTTTAAAGTGTTGTGTTATTTAATACGCAAACTCAGCAGGTGCCAAAACTTTAAGTACAAAAGCTGTTACTTAAGGATTTTAGCACAGATGGAATTGCTGTATTGGCCAATCTGTGTCAAATACCAGAAGTACGAATATTATTCCCTTTCTGCACATGTATGGACAAGTCAAGACAAGTCAATCAGTAATTCAGAGGTGCTTTACAACAAGCACAAGTGCATAAGATGTTATGATGATTAGCCCCATATAGGATGTGATGACACTGTTAGAGTCTGAACAGAAAAACGGCGCAATGATAAAAAAAAACACACTGAGCCGTTTAGGAAGCACACTGTGTTCCTGCAATAACAGTGTTTTTGATAAGTCACTCACCACAGCATCTACCGCTGGTGATGTGTCACCAACTATTAGCAGGGAAGGACATCTAAACAGCAAGAGAAGAGACATATAAAAGTGAAAGTGATCAGGACACCATGATTTAATAGCCATAAAATAGACAACCAATCAACATACTTCAGTGTTTTGACTGTATTTTCATTAAGTCCCGGGACGGGCCTCTCAATCTCCAGATCTTGCCGACTGTAATAATAACAGAGAAAAAAACTTTAAGATCAGCTCATATGACAAGGATCAGTGTGTGAACTGGACCTAGATCAGGGTTTTGATGATGTCACCTGTTGTAGGATTGGCAGAAAAGAGCCAGGTTGTCCTGATTGATGTCTTGAGCGATGTGCAGACGGTATGTTTGAATGATCTCCTGGTTCTCTGTCAGCTCGTCCTGAGGTACAAAAACTCATGAACGAGATGTTCAGAGAGAATAATATCACAGATGCTGTGGTGAATATCGTATTTGAGACCTACCGTGCTGAAATGGTGTGCCATCACGATGTCTATTAGATTGCTGGTCCATCCAGACAGCTAAAGCAGAAACACACAGACACAGTGAAAAGCACAACCCTTAAAAGAGATGTTTGAGAAGATCATACAAATCTTGTTCCCAGCAATGTTCACATCCACTGACTTGAGCACTTTTCATCATTGTAGCAATCTGACCTGTAAGGTTATTATGCGCTTTACAACAGGGCAAATCTTAAGAAGATCAAGCACACTAATCTGTTGAGAAATCTTAAGTATGGAGGAATTATTAGAGTTGGCTTGTAGCTAATAATGGAAGTATAATATATAAAGTATTTTTTACTGGGAAAAAATGTGCATAATAGTCAAATAAATAAAAGACAAAAAAAAAAAAAAACACAATTGCATGAAATTTTGATTAAATTAAAATGCAAATAACCACCAGTCTCAACATTATTTTTTGAAAAAAATAAATAAATAAATAAATACATAAAAGAAAAAAAAAATACAAAGTCTACTGTGGCAGATGGGTAACCCAATATGTACCAATATTTTGTGTGCTTTATTTCCATATTATTGGCCTATTCTCCACAGTTTGCAGCTCGTCATTGGGATAATACCTGTATAATTTTTTGTATCATTTTATAATTATTAATTTAATAATTATCCCCACTAAACTAACAAGTTAATTTAATAATAATCTGCACTAAGCTAATTTGACAGCGCATTCATAATTTTACCTTAGAGGCAGCCCAGTCGATCCAGCCCTTAGCACAGGGGTCCACATTGATGAGAACCAATCCCTCCACCAGAGCAGGCTCATTCAGCTAGAGAATGACAACACATGGATCAGTCCATCATTGCTGCTAATGCTAACACTGATTTTAACCCTCACGGCATCCACTGACTGAGAGGATTAGGTGCATGACTGAGCAGACTAATGAGGCAGATACTTTTGACTTTTTTGTGGCATTGCTTTGCTACCTATAGACTTGTCTGGGTCTAACTCAAACGCATTGCTATTGACCTGACTGGGAGCACAAAAGTATCACAGGAAACTTGTTAATTTAAAAAGATGTCAATAGTTAACATAAAATCAAAACTGACTCTATTTACATCCTGAATACTCTTTCACGCTCTTATTGTGCATTAATGCTCATTAATCTAAAGGGTAATAAAGGTTTGTCTTCAAGAATGATCATCAAACGAGATGATAAACAAACTGCAACATGTTTTCTTTTTGACCAATTCTGCTGGTTAATGGTTAATGTTGAATAATGTTACTAGCCAAGCAGTTGTTTGAAGAGATGTAAATTTTGTCATCATTGTCACCCTTTTTTTATGTGTCGGATTGGTGCGAGTCTGTTGCTATCTGTCGGAGCTTGTTTTTGCCAATTGCTGAATCGGTGTTAGAAGTCTGAGAAGTGACGGGCTGTAATCTGTTGACTGTCGGCGCAGTGTGAATTGGCCTTTAGGGCTGTACCGGTAAACTTGAGAACTGCACCGTCACGGTGGATGATTAGCACCGGCGGTGGTCCGCCAAAACACATTTTTGGTATGTGAATGCTATTTTACATGAATATTATGACACGAGTGAAGCACAAAGCTTTGTTTATAAAATAAATAATAGGTTAGCAGTTAAATGTTACATCGCAGAAATGGAAACATCATAACGCAGGGTGCCAGACTGTGACCAAATTGGTCGCATTTGCGTTAAGTTGAGTTAAAATTGTATGTGGTCGTATAAGTGCGAGTGGACGCTCACGCAACAGAACGCCATTGTATCAGCTGCTGCAGTCCGTAACTAATGTTCAAAATGAACGAGTAGGCTACATCATGAATCCATTTTCCAAAACGTGTTTTTGACTTATCCTGAATCACTACGGTACGCCTATAATAAGTGTTTATATTCAGACTATTTTATCCGGGGGTCGACTCGGAAGCGGAGTTGCCCAGTGCCTACGTGACTCGCCATAGACATTAATGGAGAGAAGTAGCTCCGGTGGTTTTCCGCAAGACTCGTGCAGTTTATTTATAGACGAAGACGAACGTAGACGTCACGCGCATTGTACACTGATGGTGAAAGGCGCCAATATTATGAATTCACGAATATATATATATAAATGAAAATCCTGAAATTTGGCAAGGATAATTTAATATATTACAGGTGTTTATGCTGCAGCCCAGAAAGCCTTTGCTAGCTTTGGTCCGTTAAAACCACTATTCATCAGCATGCATTGATTAATCACATGGCATGTAGCAAAAAAAAAAAAAGGTGCGACCAAATCAAATGCTGGTGCGACCAGTTCAACCAGTGGAAAAGTTCGTCACAGTCTGGAGCCCTGTGACGAATGAGAGAGTTGTGCGTGAGCCCACACATTTGAGTTTCGTATACTGGTTTGCGATCTGGTCACCCGGTTATCAGTGAATTTAAAGGGATACTCCACTTTTTTTGGAAATAGGCTCATTTTACCACTCCCCCAGAGTTAAACAGTCGAGTTTTAATGTTTTCGATTGTATTCAGCCGATTTTCTGATATTTAAAAGAATATCAGTAACCAGACAGTTTCTGGTCTCATTGACTTCCATTGTATATTTTTTTCCTACTATGGAAGTCAATGAGACCAGAAACTGTCTGGTTACTGATATTCTTCTAAATATCAGAAAATCGGCTGAATGGATTCGAAAACGGTGAAACTCAACTGTTTAACTCTGGGGGAGTGGTAAAATGAGCCTATTTCCAAAAAAAAAGTGGAGTATCCCTTTAACAATATTTAATTAGTTATTCCACTGGACATGAAAACTTTCCCAAATCAAGCGTCACCCATTTTTGAAGGGGATTATAAACGTTTTCTTCCTGGGTCTGCTTTTAATTAGGTCTATTAAATTTGTATTCTTTACTGTGGTAAAGTAGCCTTACTAGCCTACCTATTTACTTGCACTTCAAATTCTTTTTAAGTCTGTGCTTATTAGATATGGTGAGGCGTGTAAGTTTGCTTTCTCTCGCAGCGCAAAATCAAACATAACCTCGAGACAGTGACGCGTGAGCTCCACTGAAAGTCTTCTGTCCTATTGGTTGTCGCTCGCGAAAATCGCTTCTCATTTGCACAAAGTTGAAATTTCTCAACTTTTGTCGCTTGTCTCGTCGCTTGACAAGCCCACATTCTGTCGCGAACGATCACTGTCGCTTGTGTCGCCAGCACTCCATTGAAATGAAAGGGATCATGCCGCTTTGTCGCTGCGTGTCACTAGCGGTGTGAACGGGGCTTAAATGTCTTGCCCTTATGGAAGATAAAATTTGCTCTTCAGACCTTCTACAACAAGAAGAAAATATAAAGAAATCAGAAAAGAGATCGATGATCACTCTCAAAGCACAGAGTGGTCTGACGTCGTTGTGTGGAAATACAAAACAAATAGGTTTTTTTTTATATTTAACCTTATTATATTCAGTAAACCAGTATTTACTGATATTTTGTCAATGCTTTACAAGCACACTATCAGTTTCTTTGACGGAATTGCTCAAAACACGCATTCTGTTACAAAATGGATGTTTGAGCCTCGTTTATTATTATATTTTTATTTTAAAACAACCCCCAACCAAGCGCCACGACTGGTAGTTGGTCTATTATCACCGCGGTGGTAAAAAACTGCCACCGTCGCAGCCCTAGCCTTAACCTTAATTTAAAAAATATCACAGGACTGGTATTGAGGTAATTAGGATACATATAGATCCTCTCAGGCATTAAATCAGCCAGTAGACTAAGAAGTGTGTGCTGATGATGTTCTGGCCTATATTGTCTTGTTAATATTCTGTTTCAACCCAAAATACATCACATTACAGAAATAAGATGGCTTGAGAATGCAACAAAGCAAAGCCGTGCAGCTTTAATCTCAGCAGTGACCAAGCAAAACTGACGTGATTGACGTGACCTAACCTGCTATCGACATCAACACCTTAACCAAGTTCTCAGTATGTCAGAGTCCTGATGTACTGCAAGGGCTCACAGTGGTTTTTAAGAAGAACTTCAGCTATGGGAAGCTGAAATATATCAAACCTCTTGTGACCGTGATGGAAAATGGTTCAGGTTTCACACCTCTTAGTTTCTTCGTGTCTGAATAAGCCCAATCACTGGGGCTAGAAAGACATGCCGAGAAACGCAAGCATTCTAGGCAGTTCTCATGCAGGACCACATGTCTACAGACAAACATGTGATAACCAAGGTGTAATTCCAATGATTTTAAATAGTTTACACGTGCTGCAGTTAATCTGCTGAACTGCGTAGGTGTGTTAGTTACAATTGGCAGTCTGATTTCACAGGGCTTGACATGCAAGCGCGTACATGAAGCAGAAATACGAAAATGTGCATTGCAAGCTGTTAGAAGTATGAGAGTGTGATATGCTGGGCTGAAATAATGTAGTAGTATGAAGGCCATGGATAAGATAATTTTAGAAAAATATATATAAAATCTCTCTACACGTTGATACCATAGACTGTAAAAAAAGATGGACGACGCCCCTTCGCTCTTTTCCATCAGAGAGAACTGAAGCCGCCAGTGTCTTGATATGACGCTGACATCTTGCGTGTTTCGGGACCAGTCATGCGCAGTCGTGAGCAGGAAGTCATGTAACTCGTGTTTTTCCAACCTTATACCCGTGAAAGTGCACTGGAACGGCAGTCAAACCCGTGACTTCCCACCCGTGAACTCGTACTAGACCGATGTACTCCCAGTTACGAGTTCTGACGTCACATAGCCCGACAGCCCCTACGGATGCAGTGTTTCTGCAGGCGGTACACGGTGAGGACACTTTAGAACAATATAACGTTAACTAGTTTTCAGTCCATTGAGTGCAAGGATAAATTAATACCAATAAATTAGAAATTATTACAAATGCGCGTGAGCCCCGTAAGGTTCGCCATGCTGGTTTGTTTACATCTAGGTAGTTTGGCGTGAATGACCTGGAATGCTACAAAGTCGTAAGTCGTGGTTTGAAGTCGTGATTCACGTGCTCAAAAACCTGCCTGGAACGCAGCATAAAGCCGCGAAATCAAGGCCGCGCCCTCATTCTCGCTGAATCAAACGCAAGCACACGCCCCGCACTTTCAAAAGTGTCCTCTGTCTGCTTCGTTCTTCTCCAATGATGTCTGCTGATTGCAGAACCTCATTAAAATAAGGCAAATACAACTACTAACCACATTATCAACATTATTATAAAAAGTCTGCTGGTGCTTCAGTGACTACCTCGCACAGAGAACCTGTCAATCACAGCTGTCAATCATGATGTCATAGCGTCGCTATTTTATCATCACATAACTAACTAAAAACTTATTTTAAAAACGAACACTTAAAATTACATCAACGTGATAGAAACTACAGTAAATGACAGAAACTATTTTCGGAAAAAGGATATGTGAAGTGTATTTTAATTGTTTAGTTGGTCTCGCGTCCCATTGAATAACATGGGGTTATGAGCTATACTAGGACCGGTCACAGGGGGGCGATCGAGACGTTTTGGCTTCACTTTTGAGGGCTTGTGCGGCATGCTTGGTTGATACTAACCAGCAGGAAACATGAGCGAGTGTGTATGACGTCGTAATGAATGCGTTTATGAGGGTATCCATCTCCAGCGTGTATGTTTCTGCATAGATGGTGAATGAGGGCTTTGTGTAGGGTGAGAGTGTAAATGCATGTGAGTCTCTTATTAAAGCCTGAGAACAGATGGTTTTACTTCAATGATCTTCACCTCTGATGAACTCAACTTCATTCAGCTGCTCAATTACACATCTAATGGCTCGTTACCACAAGCTACTCCCAACGGTTGGTTATTACAACATACAATGACTAGTTGGTCTTTAAAACAAAATAAAATGGAAGATATTTTACTTACAGCGAGTCTAGAGAGGATATAAGCTCCAGCGCCCACACCGATACCAATCACACTGTTGATTCTGTTAAGGCATTTAAATCACTCATTAACTGGCATTTATCACTAAAAACACACAAATGATTTGAGACTTTAATAGAAGGTATGGCCATCAGGATTTTGTGAATGATTTTGGGGATGGAAGATTCGGACTCACTTTAGCTGAGTCAGAACTGAGGGCAGCATTTCAGCAAGCTCATCCATGGTGGGGTACTGGTACCTGAGGGCAACAATAGAGGCAACAATGGAAATTAGTCCAGCTTTAATTGTTTTCAAGTGAATGTGAAAGTACTGTATCAGCAGTTAAGGTGTGGTTACAGTAGCAAACTTTAGGGGGCATAAAAATCTGCCTATTGTCTATAGCATAGCCTTGTATGAAGCAGAGCTCACACAGAACACATAAACCAAGCAGTGTTGCGAAATCTCCACGAGAAAATCATTTGCCTTAAAAAGTAACATGGAGTTGGGCCGACACTGCCTGGGTGCGACTTTCAGGTTGCATACACTGGTCATAAAAGCAATTAGGTACAACAGATGAGTGAGTTTTCATGGTGGAACATGGTTCCTCATCAGTACACTGATTTGCATGCATTAGCACAGACCAGTTTTGTGACGTTAGGCTTCGATATATTATGGTTTTGAGCCAGAGTTGTTTCTTTGGTAGTCTGTCTTACCCGGTGGGGAAAGGAGGTGCAGATTCTTGCTGGCCTGGAGCATCAACATGGACCACAGCAAAGTGCTGGGTGATCTCCTGCATGTCCTCGAAGTTAAAGAGTGTGTTGAAACATGACTTGTCTGCGTCGCAAGAGAACAAAACACTTCTTTATTATCACAGACACTTCTCAAACACGTTTTTCACTAATCAACAAGACATTGTTGGCTTTTGGCTTTGTCTCCTGGCTTAATGTTGTATATACAGCATTATAATGGCAAATAATATGTATAGTTGTATGTAACCTGTAAAAATCTGAAGAGTTTGAAAATGTTGGCTAGATTTACTATATGAGGAATTATTTACCATTAAAAAGGTATGGATTACACTATATTTGGTATATATATGGTAAACAAGTACTGAGTAATATTAAGCAACTACATGTACTTACTATAGAGTTAGGGTAGGATTAGGATTTGGTTGAGGGTTAGTTGTAATTATGCATAATGTACTGTTATTACTATGGTAAGTACATGTAACATATGTAACAAGGACACTGTAAAAAAAGTGTTACCAAAGTATGTTCTATATAGTGTGAAATCCAGATGTACTGATTTGTCATGTACTGTATATGCCAGCTGCGTCCCTTTATGACCCTTCACGACTCCTCTCGTGGCCAAAGGTTATGTGCACTTTCGGTGGTAGGAGGGTCATCCGGGTATTTTAAGCCTACTGTTTTATGAATACTATGAATTTGACCCTATTTAATTTCAAGTACTGTTTTTCACCTACTATATAAAAGGGAAGTAGGCATGTTTGGACACAGGGTTGGTGTACCTCCAGGAACAGGGCTGACAAACACTGATCTAGACCACCCGTCCCCATATTCATCAAGTAGGTGAACTCTAATGACACATTCTGAGATTGGAAACACAGGAAAATTGGATACAAGTGACAACTTACGGTTGAGTCCGATGTCATGATAGGTGAGAATGACCGGCCGGTTGCCTTTGGGGGTCCCTCTCAAAGTCACGTGAAGGACACCGTGAGGAGTCTCAATGTCATGCTCCTGCAACCAATCAGATGATGACATGTGAATTACCAATAAAAGCACAAAAACATCAACTGTTTCAGCATGGAGGTGTAGGAGGTCATTCCAACGATGTCTGCATGAATATACACACAGTTTACACACATGGCCGGTAAACTTATTATTTGCAAGGAAATATCTTCCCAGCCAGTCAAAATTAATCTCCAAATCAGGCGCTAGTGCTGTCACAGTGACGACATATTCCCACTGGTAAATAAACATGAAACAACACCGGTATTACCGCTAATCCTGGAGCGGGGGGTGGACGGTATTGTATATATACTGTATATAATGTCACTCTTACTTTGTGTATAGTAGGGCCCTAAGAAATCCGTTTTATTTTTTCCCAAATTCCGTTTTATTTTTTCCCAAATTCCGTTTTTTTCGTTTTAATTTTTGGGAATTAGTTTTTTTTTTACCCTTGACTGTTTTAGTTGTAAAAATAGTATGCTTTTAAAGTTAATGATTAAAATGTATTACAATACAAATAAATTAGGAATGACCTTAAATTTATTGAGGTAAAACAGACATTTACTCAGTAGCCTTTTCAGGACAAATACTGCATGATGCAACATAACACTGCAATCTTCAAGTAAAAAAAAATGGTTATGAGCTTTAAACTGTCCAGTAATATAAATTATATTAGTTTATATAAGTTTAAATAGTCACACTCTTGTCTCTCATGGAGTTTGCTTCGCTTTTGTCCAGTCCGGCACCTCATAGACAGACGCGGTGTGCACGTCTTGTGTGTGTGTGTGAGAGAGACGGAGGGAGAGCGGGGAAATACAAGTGAAAGAATACGCTGCGTGTTTTATAGTGTTAAAATCCGAAACGCAGTATGTGACGATGTGGGATACACTGCTGACCTGCGAACTGCTCGGCTCGGCACTGACGGCTTATAGCGTCGAGTTTCTTAACTTTTAGCCGACGAAAGCAGAGCCGTGGAGAGCTGCTTCGCCATGCTTTCATTGTTTTGATTTCGTCATCGGAGCTGAAATAACGGGTTGAGGGGTTTGCGTCGCCCAGATTTGCTTCCCCCGGTCTGCATTTTCACCAGATATGCGTTCATCTCCCACACAAAAACAGAATTTCAAACCAAATAAGTAAAAATCCACGAAATTCCGCGTTAACAGTAGATTCCGCGTTAATTGGCCAATTGGTTAATTCCGCGATTCTGTCCTCGATTTCATTATCGCGGAAATCATAGGGCCCTAGTATAGGGAGCAGAGGTACTGGCCACACATTTGACAAGATAAGTTAATTGTCCATTATGCTTAGGATCTGATGCGCACCCAATCTTCCGCCATCTCTCATTAAGCCCAAAGTAAATTTCAGCCTATCTGTGTGCAGCCCATTTTTTGCGAAGAGTGCGAGTGACTTGAGCGCATTTAAACAAAATCAAGTATAACTTTGAATAGCTTGCGCGCTCAAGAGTGAGAGATGGAAAATTAAGTATACCCGGGCCTTTGATCTCGTCACGTGATAAGTGAAAGCTGACAGCTCGTGCTGTATGGAGCAGACCAAAGACTAACAGTTTATAATTGTTACATCCGTTGGCCAACTGAACTAAATGTTTTTTTTATTTCTACAAAAAAACAGTGCCTTGGTGGCTAAGTAATGTAAAATGGGGTGGTGATGGCGCAGTGGATAAGACACATGCCTTTGGTGTGAGAGACCCGGGTTCCAATCCACTGTGAGACACCAAAGTGTTCCTGAGCAGGACACTTAACCCCTAGTTACTCTAGAGGCGTGCGACCTCTGACATATATAGCAATTGTAAGTCGATTTGGATAAAAGAGTCAGCTAAATGAATATATGTAAATGTAATCGGTGTATGGCTGAACACAGAGGAATACTGAGTAACACAATCTACCACATCAGGCGCAAGCTCACAATTAACTCCTAAATGTTTGTTTAGCCTGTTTCCAAACAAATGAATGTCAACGTCAGTCACCCTCTTGTGTTTCATTGTGGTGTAGGTTTCGGCCCACCGTTGATGTTGTTTGTTGTTGCACATCACCACAGCCACCACTGCATTATACGTCAAAGTAAAAAAAAAAAAACCCTGCCGCCTCGGACAAAATGGACACCTCAGCTACAAGATCACACAAACAGGATGAGGTCTGAACCACAAGAAGGTGAGAGGCTAGCAGCACAATGTAGACTCCTAAGAACAGAAGAGCAGCAGGTCCGGCTCAAATCTCATTCCACACACAGCGTGAGGTTTCATTTTTCTGGATATGCCTGCAGGTTCACCAAAAGCAGCTCTGAAACGCGCCATAGGAGACTGACATTGTTTTGATGGAAACCTGCAGACTGCACACACACTTAAAGAAACACACAAGACCTTAATGACCTTAACTGACGGTCATTATGCACTGTCGCATTGAAGAGAAAGCGAAATCATTTATCTCATAGTTGATGTTAACAGACACAGGTAATGTCTCTGATGGAGATGTCTTAATCTAGAAATCATGCTAGCAGCTGACACCTGAAGCAAACCACAGCAGCGCAGACTGAAGGCAGCACGTTTAAAAATAGACAAGGCGGTTATGTTTGTGTGTGCACACACACATATTGCTCTCCATGACATCTCATGTTCGGTGATCTCTTGATGTATCATTCAAACGTCTTCAGAAACAGGTGTTTCTACAGTGGCACCATTTCTACACTGGACGTGAGCAGCCCCAGCCCGTTGTGACGTGACAAAACGTGGTCACTCCCTTTTATAATCAAAACTGCGCACAATGGAAACGACTGTTGCAGTGTGCCAAAAGTTGGCGGACACGTTTATTTTTGACGTGCTGAGCAAGAGAAAGCAAGTCTGAATTGATTGCTACACTATGCATTTTGTATGCTTACAACAGTGTCGAGTGGTTCACTGAATGATTATTCAAAAGTGTGGGGTTGGTATGATTTTTCTTTACGTCTCAATGAAGTCTCTTATGCGTATTTGATTAAAAACCTGCAAAAACGGTAATATTGTGAAATATAATTACAATTTGCAACAACAATTTTGTATTTTAGTATATTTGAAAATGTAATTTATTCCTGTAATGGTAAAGATGGTAAGGAATTTTCAGAAAGAAACCTTTCTGACAATTATTATTAATGTTTAAAAACAGTTGTGCAACTTATTTTACTGGAAACAGTGATACATTTTTTTCCAAGATTTTTTGATGAACGGAAAGTCCAAAAGAACAGCATTTATTTTAAATAGAATCTTTTGTAACATTATAAATGTCTTTACTTGAACTATGCATTGCATCCTGGCTGAATGAATGTATTTTAAAAAAAATATATACATGTAATAGAAACACTGCTTAAATTTGTTTTTAATTAATGGATACTGGCATTACAAGTCATAAGTAATTCAACCAGCAACAACAGATCACTTCTGAGCTACTTACAACATTACACCACAATAGGCAACCACAAGCAGCAGCGCAGAAATGGAAAAATAAGCGGTTTGGATGAAGCTGAAGGTACAAAAATGGCTAAACACTAAGCTTTTAATTGTTTTAACTACAAATCATTGGTCAAGAAGTGCTTTTGTTGTCGTAATGTGGTAAAAAGATGGAGATCCAGACCTGTTATTTAGCTAAAACTATTTTAGATTGCTTAAGTCATCTGCAACAGCAAGAAAATGATTTATCAAAACTCAAAAGGTAAATATGCTATACATTTTCTAGATCATGAATAGTATATATTTTTACCATTCACGACTCTCGCGGTGCTCTCCGCCATTTTGAAAAGTTCAAAGGTTATCTCATCTCAGCAACTCATCCATCAAAATATTCTACGAGTTGCCCAGTGGAAAATACCACATGAGGGGGTGTTCACGTCGGCTTTTGATATTTACCATAATTACCATAGCACATGAACGCAGCATAAGAATGTGATCTAAATGGGCAAACTGACAATCCCAATGCTACTACTTAGTTCAGCATCATGCGTTATCCAGATGGAAAATGCATTACATTGATACTGGAGAACGATTCATAGTTCAATTTGATTCCTTTCAGCAGAGTTAAGTTGGTGTCATTATTTGATTACCCATGCTGCATCTCAAGTGACAGTATGCAGCTAATAAGCAGCGCATAATTAAAATCAGGTTTTTTGAAAGGAAGAAGAGGATTGATGATAACGGCTGACAAAAAGTTCCTTTGAAAAGGTAGAACAAATGATTACAATTATTTACAGAAAAATGAATAATGGTGTATACAGTACGTGCATTATAACACCTGGAATTAATTAAGTAAATCAATTAATTATATTATACTCTTCACATAGCATATACACTTCTTTAAATGTAAGCATTTGGCAGATGCTTTTATCCACAGCGACTTAATACATTTTTATCAGTTGCATTCCCTGATAATTGAACCCATTGCCATCACCATGCTCCACAGGGTTACACTGCAGCATCACACACACAGTCACAACCAAAGGCCTCCCTTTGACACTGCAGACACATGAAAGCACAAGATAAAACAGACATCACACGTAAACAACCGTCAGACAAAAGGCAGATAACGCCCATCATTCACCCACACACTACCTACGACACACACGACTCAAACTTGAACTGTTCATATCGGCAAAGTTCCCGCTGGAGCCTCAGAGGGAAAGCAACAGGCTACCCCGAGACAAAACACACTCACCACGTCAGTCACAGCACAGGAAACCTGGTCGATGTCCAGCTCTGCCGTCATGTTTCATCCAGCGATTACAGAACAGACGCTTTCTCCTGTTCCCTCTTCTCACTCTTCTCAGAGAGAGGGGCGGTGGCAGGAGGTTAGGGAGCGAACAGTCGCGATTAAGAGAAACAAGAGAGATGGGAACAAGACAACAGGGCAGCCCGTTGCTTCCAACACCCACCGATAACAAATAAAAGGTCTTTTCCCCCTCGATAGCAGCCGACGTTGCTGGACAAGGGAGGGATCCGAAGCAAAGCAGACGTATAAATGCCTGGAGAGTGTGTTTGAGAGCGATGAGTGGCACTCAAGCGGCTCTAATTGGATTTACAGGGTCAGGTGGAGGGGGTGGGCTGTGTAAATCTCAGCTTCTGTTTCAGTGTGCAAGTTGATAAGGGTGATTATTGGGAAATGTAATTAATAGAGGAGGATAAATCCGTCCAAAAGTAAAAACGCCACGTGAACAGAACACGTGGTAACATCCAAGCTGCTGTTGCCATAGTGACAGGAATGGACAACTCCATATGGCGACAATACATGCACGTATATCTCCATATGTCTACGCTATTGTGTACCAAGAAAGGAGAATATGAAGAGTTCAGATGCAAAAGCCTCTAAATGCCATTTGAAATTTTCTTCTAAAATGACCATTTTTATCAAGCTTGTATTTTTAAGTTCAGTAATTTCACTTAAATGACAATTAATAGGTAATCTTCATTGCCATTTAAGTGAAATCACTGAACTTAAATATACAAGCTTGATAAAAATTATCATTTTAGAAGAAAATTTCAAATGGCACTTAGAGGCTTTTGCATCTGAACTCTTCATATATTAAAGGTACTGGTGTGGGAAATGTGTTTGTCTTCCACAGTGCAGAGTTGGTTAATCCTGAGCTTAACCTCCTCTGGGTTTCCTGTCCGGAGAGCGCAGCCTGGCTGCAGTGCTGGGGAACTGTGCTGAGCAATGAGGAGGCGGTGTTTCCAATTGCAATTTTCAGTTGTAAGACAGTTTCTTAAAGGTATGAGGTTTTTTAAACATATCCGTTCTGCTGTTTGATCATGTCAGAGGTTTAGCATTAGGATACAACTACCATTACTGGATTGCATCAAGAAGTTACAAAGACATTTTTAGGCATATCACTCCCTACAATGTCGAAGTTCCCTACACATTTAGGAGAGCAAAAAGTTAAAGGTTCGGTAGGCAATTTCATAGAGGCTAGCAATAGCAAGCTAACTTTGAAATCATGAGAACACACTAGAGCCAGACCGATATATATCGGCAGGCCGATATTATCGGCCGATATTAGGCATTTTCCAAACTATAAATATATAGTTTTATATAGGCCGATAAATGAATATATTTCAAAAATAAAATAAAAACGTACGAAACACGCTTGAACCATGTCATGAGTGTTGTGTAGTTTGTCCACCAGAGGGCACTCTACACCGTCCCTGTTGGCAACACTCGTTGAGTTGGTCACGATACATACATTGCTTGAATAACAATTAAAAGAACATCCCCATCAGTTCTCTTAACTCAAATAAGCATGACAAAATTTGTGGCCGGCGGAAGTTTCCTTGGCCAGTTATATTGAAAATGTATGTTTTACAATTTGCAGTATGACGTAATCTATTGCTAAATTATGGTTCATCATAGACTAGTTAACCATAAAGCTAGCTAATACCATTATCATTAGTCTGTTCTGTTGTGACAATAAAAGAAACTTTTAGAAAGTTTCTTTTTAAAATGCATTATCATATTATTTTGGTTAAAACTCATAACTACAAATAACTAATGTTAGGGAAATCTATTAATGTTTTGTTGCGCCTTTCTGAAATAAAAAAAAATAATAAATGTCGGCCGATATATCGGCATATCGGATTTTAAAACCAAAAAATATTTGTATCGATATCGGCCTTCAAAACCCTTTATCGGTCGGGCTCTAGAACACACTCTCCCTTCAGAGAGTCTCCAAAGCCACGCCTCCTGCAAAACACATAAACGCACACAACGCAAACGTCTACAAAGCATCTGCAAAAAAATTAAAAATAAATAAATAAAAAGAAACTTTTCACAGGTAATTAAGAGTATTTAGAGTACACACACGTGGCTGTTTTCGGAAAGACTCGGTACAGCGTATCTGTCTTTTGCAAATCTGATCAAACTAAAAACTCTTCAGAGATATGTAGTATGGTACTCAAGATTAAAGTACATTTTAAAGCATATTTAATAATCTTTTGTCCTGCTTAAAAGTAGTACACATATTTGTTGACTAACATACTAAAACACTTTTATTTTAACTGTAGTCACTATGTGTTTTTTAATATTATATATGCAATATTATATAATATTATATATAATTATATATATGCAAACCTGGCGTTAAGACTTGTTTTGGCCAGAAAAAACGCTACAACAAGAACTTCCAAACTAGAAAGTGACCATTCAGTTTATTTCCTGTTTTTATGAGTAGTTTTGGGGTAAATCTAAAACAGAAAAAAAGTACAATAGACCGTCAAGCAAAAAAAAAAAAAAATGCTTTTAAATAACAGCAAAGCTGTCGCTTGAATGGCATACTACCATTCAATATTGTCTGTCCAAAATTGATGAGCGCAGCTTATTTCAGACAAATTACAGAAATTAATCAGAACATACAAATATATATATATTTCACTTGATTTCAGGTACCTCAAGAACAAAAAAAAAATACTTCATGACCCTAGAAAGATATTCCAGCAATTTGTGTCGTTGTTTGATTTAGTTTCCTTTATGTTTCTACCAAACAAACACTTTCTTCCATTTTCAGCGGTCAGATTGTACGCTTTGTTGCCTTTCACATCAATGACAAAAACATTCTGCAAACACACTGTAGATCAGAATAACAACATGGCGTGAAAGTAATTCAACTCTGGTTCAAATTCAATGGTAGAGTAAAACGGGCATGAGTTTGGCTCAGTAACCCATGTAGTTTCGCTAATCTCCAGCGTGCTCTACTATGACTGACGTGAACGGAAGCATTGAGACAGAGGAGATCATCAAGCAGGGTATAATAGGTCAATGAACTAGAGCACAGCCAAGTATTAAATAAGAAACAGGGAGTGGAGATGACAGATGTACAAGTAAGTGTGAAGGGTGTAATCTCATTCCCAGCCCTCACAGAATGATGTTGCTCTTATAATTCAACAATGGATTCAATCCTCATCTGCGTTAGATAAACTTCTGCAACCATGTCTGCTACTGCTGATGGTCTGATTAGGGCCAGAAAACGGACCTTGAATTCAATAAACACATATAGGCACATTTAAACATTGTCATAGTATGAACAAATGCTATTGTCATTCACATATTTACCGTTCGATATAACCTGATGTGGAAATACTGGAGTGTTCACAGCATCATGCTGCAAAAGTCAACCTACAAGGCAGGCATACTTGACCTAGATTACATCAGATGGTGTACCTTGCAATTCAATAACAAAATAAACGGTTGGTAAAATAGGTCGTTTAGATGAATAATCATTAGTGTCATGCAACAACTCAGCTACTCTGAGATAAGCAACTGATGATCCGGAGAAATGGGATTTCATAAACATAAAGAAATGTTTAAAAAGAGCCTGAATACTTGTGCCAATGTGGTATTTCAGTTTTTTTTTTCTTTTTTGCAGTTATCCTTTACTTTGTCATTATGGCATATGGAGTGTAGATTGATGTGAAAAAATAATTGGCCACAATTTATGTTAAGTGTCTTTAATACCATGTACTAACTAGGGATGAACAATACAAAGCAGGTTGAAAATCGGTGGTTAAAAATGTGCACAAGGCAAGAATATACTGTATATTATTACACTGTACTTATATTTTAAGATAACATATATTAATTTCAGTAATTACATTTAGAAATTAACTGTTAACCTTTTCCTGATCCCTTAACCCACCCTGAAACCTAACGACCCAACCTGTCCCTAACCTCAATAACAACACAAGTGTTTTTGCAATATAACATGAACACAATGAACACAATGAGTATTGACATCATTTGTTTTGTATCTACATAGTAGTTAAAGAAGATGCCTAATACAAATTATGACAAAAGAATTTTAGCATAAAATAATTTTAGCATAATTCTGCAACAAAGAAACTGACATAATGAATAGGTCCGAATACGTTCTGAATGCACTAAAATTACCATGATCTCTGATGGAAACAGACCTTGAAGAGTCAAACACAAACCACCATGAGTAAATATTACATCATCAGTCCTTTTGTTCCTGTAATGAAATCACATCAACATTCTGTGATGCAAATTTCTAATCACTGTTTTTGAATAATAAAAACTCCCAACAAAAAGCCTGTGAGCTGCAACAAAGGCCATGAGGATCACACGCACATGAGGAATAAAACCTGCATAATGATCAAGAACGTGAATGTGAACATATGAACATAACCCAAAAAGATGGGTTAACCCTTGACATTTCAGACGGTGTAACCTTGTCCCAGGATGCACCTGAGGCACTGATGGATGAGGAACAAGGATTTCCCTCCGATTCCGAAGTGCAAAGAAAGCCCCCCGTGCAGCGGCCCACGCGTGTACACCCCAGCGCTGGAACACACCCCTGATCAGCGCAACTGTACGCAGGAGTGTGTGCTTGAGAGCGGCCACATCAAGCAGCAGGTGTATCCTGCCACAGCAGCAGTTGAGGATGCTCCAAATCTGACACGCTGTCAGACAAGAGATGAGAGAGCCAGAGGGGTTTGATCTCAGACATTCAAATGTCAGCTCTGTCTCTTCAGTGTCTGACGACTGATGTTAAAAGAGAATGCAACACTCTTTATGACCCACAGAGGGCAGTACGCATCACCACACGCCAAATGTCTATTGTGGCAAGCATACTTGGCAACACAAATGTAGTTAATATTCACTAATGGATTAAGTATCATGAACTAAGACTAAAAAATACTTTTGCTATGCTCTGGCCAAAACATATGGAAACACGGAAATATCAGGCTAAAATACACAGTATTGAAATACCTCGTCACTTATTAATTGTAGTTTAATTACTCATTATATCTTTTGAAGGAGTACGGATGATCTTAATTCACGCGAGTTCATGGTTACTTAAAACAATTACTCATTAACTTAATGTATTTTTTTAACTTTATAAAAATGTTTTATGCGAGACACACTACAGGCAAAAACACTTTTTTATGCATCTGTCAATTTTGAGATTTTAGCTTTACATTGAGTGTATTTTCAGACTAGTGGAAAGGATACTTTTAAGTATTTATTTGCGTCTGTAGATTTCAATTACAGTCCATACCTTTAAAGGCCGTTTTCACAAAATGAGTTTCAGTAACACGTATACACCAAGCTTTACAGTATTATTCATATCTACTGTATATTCTGAGTGTTTTTACTGAGTGGTTTATTTATATCGCTGAGTGGTATAAACTCGTATTTTTACTAAATGGTTTGTAAATCAGCTAAAAATTGTTATTCAAATTTATTCAGGCTCTTTCAGACAGTATTTCTGAGTTATGGAGGGATAAAAAGAGATATCCAATCTCTCTTCTTGTGAATCCAATATGTCAAAAAAACAAACAAACAAAAATTTTGAACCTAACTTTATCTAATGTTCAAAATTTTGTTTTAGAAATGTATGCTCATGAATGCAGATTTAATTAGATAATGCCTCGTTTTGCCAAATGTTTGCAATTCTTAATGTAATCAATCAACTGGAAGTATGGTGATATTGTTTTACCTTATTCACCTGTATAGTTGTAACAAAAGCAATAAGGCACTCGAGATTGTTGTTGTGGAGGGAAATTGCATAGCGTACCTTATATCACCAGCTTTGTGAATTACATAATTGCTGCTAGAGATTAAACTCATAACCCGTGAACATGTTTTTGTGTTTACGAGCAATAGAAAGAAAAAAATGGCAGCATATAGCAGATACGATGGTAATAATGAGAATAAACGGTCATCTCTTGTGCCTGTCCGTTTCCGGTAGAGTGAGCGTCACGCCTGACTAAACACATCCGCTGCCCGTGTGCCATCTGACCCGAAGCCACAGCCCTACAGAACCAATGCTGTGTTATCAGCTAGTCACTGGGAGAGAAAGCTCGCATAGCTACTGATGCTGTTTGCTATTTGTTTGGCTTGAAGACCAAACGGCATTATCAAAACAGATGTCATTTAAGTAATTTGTTTAAAAACAATCTGAAACATACTGTACAAATCAAGCACAGACCCAGACGTTGTGTGAGAACAGCTTGTCTGTTTCATGTATTTACACTGCCCTCTTCTGGAGAAGCCCAACAGGTGTCAGCTTACATCATCCACAGAGACCCATTCACATCTCACACTCAACCACCACACCGTCACCATGGCAACTGCCCTTCATAACGCTGGCAACTATAAAAGCTAAGGAAAAGATCAGGCATTATGGGGCTTCAGGGAACCGTTCGGCCTGCACTCTTCAGGCAGAGTTTGGATGCTAACGATTTACTTTGGTTCATTTTTATAGTAGTTTCCTCTTTCTCCCTTCGGAGGAGTTCAGAGACAGTTGGTTATGTAATAGTTCAAGACCTCTGGTTGCATAGTTACCAGCTCTAGTAGAAACCCGATGGAAAAAAGATCAAACTTTTACATTCCAACATGGAAGAGCACATGTAGAAACACTATGGTTTACGACTCTATGTACTCATCTCTCCTCATCGTCCTTGTTTATATTCATTCGTATGTAGTTGTATGTATAGTTAATCACTCATCGTCCTCTCAGGTTTGTGAATGTGTGATGATGATGTAATTCTCGTCTGACTCTGAGATGAGGATCTAATGTACCTGGCGAGGTTAAAATTAAACCTGTGAATGCTGGCATGATCCTCGCTGGTGCACAATATGACAAATTACGGTGTAATTCACCACACTCTAAAAATACTCCAAATGAGACTCACTACGAGTGCTGAACCTCAGATAAATGAGTCTCTTTTCAAGGAGCTGAAAGACCAGAGATTCTGAGTTCTACAATACTAGGGGTTTAGGCTAAAAATAAAATAAAAAAATCCATATAAAAATGCACAAAATAACTTAAATATCTAAAAATATTTTTTTTATATATTGGTGGCCTCACCCATTTTTAGTTAATAAAATATGCAAATCATGCATTATAAAAACTAGGAGAAATTATACCAAAAAAAATCCTGTAAAATAATAATAAATAAAAAAATAAAAAAAAACAACCAGAACAATTAAATATAAAGAAACTTGGGAATGTGTATTCACTGAAAAATAATCATTCCATCTTCGAGAACATAATCATTGTTTCATTAGCAAAACATCACTTCAAGAAAATGGGCATTAAAATACAACTTAAGCTAATTTACTATGTAAAACCCATAAAAATTAAACAAAAATACATTGGTGGCTATTATTTTAGATAATCTGGAAAGGTGTGGTCATTTTCAGAAATTTGCAAAATGCTGTGTAAAGCCAATATGGTTAAATCTAGCTAAAATTGATATGGTGTCCCCTCTTAAAAGGGGGACGGAGAACACTTTTACAGAAAATGTCACATGTCATTTAGAGCCGTGACACACCAAGCATCTGTCGGGCTGGTTTTGCAGTGTGTTCCACACGTCAACTCACGTCAGGGTTAGTTCACCCCATTCAGCAAACATGTACGAGAGATCACTCTGATTGGCTGTTCACAGTTTAGCGAAAGAGTCAGTACACGAGAATAAAAGCAAAAGTGATGAAAGCGAGCAAAGTCAAGATGGCACAGACAGAAGGCTTTTTTAATTTGATGTCATCTTACCAGAAGATTCAAATATTACATAACAATGAAAGTGATCAGCATGATTGATATTCAAATGGTAAGCAAGCGCTGGTTTGTTTAGGGTTTGCACTCCTGCAGTGCTAATTTCAGTTTCCATTTTTGAATGGTAATAATAGACTACCGACACCTGCTGCTATAGACAGTTATTTCCTTACACGCAGGCGCAGAACTAGTTGACAGTCAGCTGTAGTGCTTTTGGTTTGTTCAAGAGCAGGTTTTTGCCAGATGCAGCTGACACGAGGTGACAAAGTCGGCTTTCCTAGCCAGTGGTTATTTGTCGTTAGCTTGGTCTATCACAGCCTTTAGGACTTTCTTTTTCCTGGGTGAAATTGGACTACAACTGCCCTGCACCTGCTAGGGCTCAAATGTCAATCTAATCAGGTTTAAGACAATGGAGAATTCAGAGGACAATGAATAATGAAGAGCTGGTGAGCAGCACTGACAGCAATGTGCTGCTATCTGGAAAAGATACAGCCTAGGCAAGAAGAATAAACACAACCGAAATGAACAGTCAATTGTGACAAAACCATAAAAAAAAAATTAAATATGAAGACAAGGGAAGGCTGGAGTCTTGAAGGAGAGCGATTCTGAGTAAATGGTGTTCTGCACTGCCGGGCTTCCCTTAAAGACTCAATATTAGATGTAATAGTAAGCGAACTGGTAACAAGAAGTAGTAAAAACATGCTATTCACAAACCAAACACAAAACACATTTGCTTAATCCTCATAAAATTATACAATAATTAAAAATACAGACAGACACAGATCAATAAAAAAAAGAGCATGCTACTTTTATTTAGGAATGTTTTGTTGTTTATCAACTGATTATAATTTAACTACTTAACTACTGATTTGTTTGAACTAATTTTTAAGTTTTTAGTAATGACTCATTTTAAATTGTGTAGATAACATGGAAATTTCCACTGCTTTTGTACATTGCGTTAAAATCTGAAAATTGTTACTTTCTATAGGTAACATTTTGTCTATACTTAATGATTGCCACTGCAGAAAATAATAATTTAAAAAAAAAATGTTGAGTGGAATAAGCATATGATAATGAGTCGTGCTAAGATCCTGAGTCAAATCCTGCTCTTCAGCTGATAACACACAGATGCTCAACTCACCACCCACAAACCCTCCCACACACCCACAGAAAAACAAAGAAACACAAGAGTGAATTTCACTGCTCTACAGTGAAGTACAGGTCAAGAATCTTTCACCATCACAGTGATAGGAAATTAAGCAATAGTGCAAGAGGAGTAGATTAATGATTGTGGGTGAATGCTTATGGAGTACATGAAGGCCTAATGACCACAAGAGACTCTTACCTGACAATCAAAGTCCTGGAAGTTCTGTCCATTCTGTGTGGAAAGAGCAACAGAAAAAAGAAGAGAGAGAAAGAGATCAGCCGTGCTCGTCAAAAGGGTTAAGCATGTGACGTTAAAACGTCAGATCATGTAAGACACAATAGGTGTTTCTCAATGTCAAGGATACTTTCTTGGCAGGACGGGTCCTTCCAAGTCATTTCCTTCAGAGGGTAGGCAAGGGTCCTCTTTAGCGTTCGGAGAACATGTAAATGGAACAGGCTAGCAAGTGCACGTCATTGCGTCATTACATCAGTGAAAGGTCCGCTTCGGCGCTGCAAAAATCATTGTGCTGGTGTACTGCACTGTTTAAATACACTTGACAGTCCTTATTTTGTCTTGTCAGTCCTCATAGAAATAAATAAATAAAGGGATAATGTATAACCAGGCGGTTGTTATAGTGAATACAACCCCGCAAACTCTAAAGCAGAGGGGTCTTGATCAGCCGGTTGTATTCGCTGTAACAACCGCCTCGCTATACATTTTCCCACTTATAACATGGCTACCTACCAAATAAATCAATAATTTGACACAAAATATTGATTTAAAAAGGAGTTTATTCATTCAAAAACGATATTACCGGAGTTAACAGAACTACCTCCATATAGCAACATGATCTAGCTGTTAAAACACATGCAATTGTAAAATATGTGACCAACAAAAAAGGCTATGAAGTAAAAATTAAAAAGTTAATCACCAGTAAAAGGGAACAGCTTTAAATCCCCTCAGCAAATTTGAGCCGATATGTTAAATAGTTTAACAAACATTAAATAAATGGCTAAACTGAAATTATACTTGCTTACATTTGAAAGCATATTGCCGTTATCACTCCGACTCCGCTAACGGTCGACATTTTTTATTTTTTGAACAAGATAGCAAAGCTGCGCATAGGATTGTGGGTGATTTAAGAGCGCGAAGGCTACACATATGCATCCTTTCCTGTGTATGGGATATTTTCCGAACGAAGGACTCAGTCCTTGGTTGAAATTCTGAGGATCCTCGACATTGGAACAGTCCTTCGACGGACGTCGATGACGTAGCATCCTCGAAATTCCGGCTTCCGAGGATCCTTCCTTGACATTGAGAAACGCCTACTGTCCCATGTTACACCTGGCATTAACATCAGTCACAGAACACAAGAAAACCACAGACACCGCTTTTTTCACAACTCTTTCCCCGGTCTGTCTCAAACGCGTTGTTAGTTCCTGTTTTGATGAAGCCATTCCATCGAAATGTGCTGTGATTGGTTAGTTGGGTCAGTGTGATGTTATTGGCAGCGCTTAGTGCATGTTTGGGAAATGTCCCGCCCCTCTATAACTGTAATGCCTGGTTCAGATTACACGATTTTAGACCGATTTTGGCACGACCCGTTTACGCAGGGTGTCGTGGGGATTCGTAAACGACAACGGGCGTCGGGACGCAAGATTCAATCGTATCATCTCGCATAGTGTGTCATAGTGGGCGACAACCTACGTTGCGTCTGCGATGCTTCACGACAAAAAGACTAGCATATTCAATTTATTTAACAGTCGTCCACGACGGTTCCGTCACATGTATGAGGTTGACCAATAGGAGCACAAGCTTTTCCGTAAACAACTTTCAAAAATGGCGAAATGAAAAAGAGACGATGGTGCTAACGTTAAAACTAGAAGTAAAAATATATAAGAAAACAATATTTTACCTCAAGTTCTCTTTGGAGGATTGACAGCCCATACTGTCCTCTTCGAGCAGGGTCTCAAGTCTCACGCAATGGCCGTGAGACACACGCAATTCAACCAGTTCACACACTCACACACGCCACACCGTGTATTTCTCACGCTGAAAAGGCAATGCCGAGCAATCCAGGAAGTCACACGCTACGAGTTTCGCCTTCTCGATGACATCACGCGCGGCGTTAAACACGGCATGCGATGACTGGTCAGGAAGTAACGTGTAGTCTGACATGTGTCTTGTCCACGACACGCCAAAATCGCGTAATCTGACACAGTGACTATCGTAACAGACAAAAAAATCGTGTAATCTGAACCAGGCATACGTTTTACTCTACTTTAAATATTAAGGATGGCGTCATTTTCAAACCAATTCGAGCCCCATTCAGACCCTGACAATGTTATCGAAGAAGAGGCGCATGCAGAACGGATTTCACAGGAAGTTTCAAAGTGGTGTGTTTTTTGTAATTTTCTTACACATTATGGATACGATGTTATCCACCAAAAAACAGAAGAGGTTTGGGGAACTGGGGTGTGGAAAAAAGCATCTCTTTGACATAGCGACAACACCGTCTTCTCTAATGCAGCTCAACTAAGCCTCATCCCCTCTTGTGTGTATTTCGTGGGTGGAGATTTAAATGTGTAACATTGTGATTGTGACATTGTAAGACCCTGAAAATAGCAACAAGCCGTTTGTTGTAGTCCTTTCTGTTAAATAAAGATTTTATTTGACCATTACTTCATATGTCAGGCTTTACAGGGTTAATCCGAGACAGTTCAGAGAGCCATACGGAGAAAACAAAAAGTAGTATGCATCCTTTAGATAGTACACATACATACAACACCAGCTCATTTCTGGCTCTATTTGAAGCTGGTGATTTCAGAGCCTGTGAGATCAGGATCCGATGAAATTCATACATCATCTCTCTGATCTCATTGCTCCGGTAAAGCTCGGTATCCAAGGGAAACCGGCCCTTAGAAGAGCGCCTCGAGGAGCCTGGGATCGAGTTGTGCTATTTAGAGTGAGTTGTGGGGTGAGATTTAGTTAAAGATAAAGAGGGGATGCGCTGACATTCACAATTAGACATTTGTATCAACGTGTGTGTGTGAATGAACATACCTTGTCTGTCAGGAGGGGTTTGATCTCCGTCAACTGCACATCCTGTAACTCATCCATCCTGAATCCTGACAGCTGCCCGTCACTACAGAGAGAGAGAGAGAGAGAGAGAGAGACAGGATAGAAATGGATTAGTACATCATTACAGCCAGCAATGACTTATTGACCAACAGGGAACAGGGCTCAGCATGCCAAATGCTCATGAATAAAGAATTACAGTAAAGAGGGCACAGAGAGAGAGAGAGAGAGAGAGAGAGAGAGAGAGAGAGAGAGAGAGAGAGAGAGAGAGAGAGAGAGAGAGAGAGAGAGAGACAGAGAGAGAGAGAGAGAGAGAGAGAGAGAGAGAGAGAGAGAGAGAGAGAGAGAGAGAGAGAGAGAGAGAGGGCGAGAGCATCCCGCCTAATAACCACCACAAAACCCCCCATTGTCCTTGCTAGCAGAATTCAGATGAGCTCGTGTTGAATTCTTGGTGTAACTCTCTGTGGCAGTCCTGAAGGTCAATGCATGCTACTGTCTGGGCATTATGTAGGCTTATGTCAAACTTACAATGACGCTGGGGTGAAATAAAGGATTTATATTCTTCTCCATCAGGGATAAAATGTGCTGCTGCAGAATGCAAGCATGCAAATTATGTGAATTCTTGGCCAATACATTAAAAGCACATGGACCCTTTGGGCAAACTGGAAGAGATGAAACTGCATTGGCAACTGATTTTACTACTGTAACGTGACTCATTTCTTAGTCACACTCATATATTCAATGAGAAAAAAAAAAAAAAAAACATGTTGGGTGACTATATTATCCATCAGGAATTAAGTAGAGGCCATCACAGCATATACCATTCAAAACTTTGAGAAATAAGTTCACCAAGGCAGCATTTATTTGATCAAAAATTCAGCAAAAATCTTCCTTGACTCCACTTAGGAATGTATGGCAGAAGGATTTGGGGTGTGCTTTTGATGAAGAACAGTGGGAAACAGCATGTCAGAATGTTTTTTCCGTCCTGTAATAAAATTATCGGACAAAATTATAAATTCATGCACAGGATGTACCTTACTCCGCTTCGCTTAAGTAAAATGTTTCCTAACTCGACATCCCCCAGGTGTCATCGTTGTAAAACATGTAAAGAGTCAATTAAGCATGTTTTTTTGGGAATGCAAGAAATTAAAAAAGTTCTGGAAGGCGGTACATGATCTAACTGTTAAGATTGTGAAAACCCCGCTGGACATTACACCAACACGGTACCTTTTCGGTACGGAATTGGACAAAACACTGTTGACACCACATGCAGGAAGAG